>VZRR01002584.1:1121213-1164941 GCA_013398015.1 Oreocharis arfaki
AGCGGACGGGGGCCGAGGCGCGGGGGAGGCGGCGGCGGCGACGGTACCGGGCCCGGGGCGGCGGAATGACGAGCCCGGGCGGAACCTGCGCGACACCTTTATGAGCTCAGCGAGGAGATGGCGGCGGCGGCGGAGCTCTGCGCGCCCGCCGGCCGCAGCGCCCCCTGTCGCCTGGGCGGACGCGCTACATCCCCACCCTCCCCTCACGCTGCGACCCTGGCCCGGGGCGGCGCCTCCGGCGGGGCCGAGTCACCCCGCGTGACCCGGCGGGGCGGGGGGAGAGGGCCGGGGAGTCAGTTCTATGGAGAATCCCGATGGAAAAATATCAATAAAAAGTGTAGTTAGCCTTTTCTCGGGGAGGAGGGGATCGCCCCTCCGCTCAGCGGGGTGCTCGGGGCGGGCTGTTACCCTCACACCGCGGGGTGAGCGCCAGGCGGTCCCCGCCGCCCCTCAGCCTCACGCGGGCGGTGGGCTCAGGCTGGCTGAGGAGGGCTGGAGGTGCTCCGTGAAAGAGCGACCAGCCGCCTCGCCCCCGCCCCAGGGCTGCCGGTGTCCCTCTGTGTCCCAAAAGTCTGGAAATTCAGTCACGGAGCGTGGCCAGAGCGGAGGCGCTCCCGGGCCCGTAGGGGGCTTTGCTCCCGCTCCAGGAGAGGGTGCCCGAGGGTCCTGGCGGCGGGGATGACCCAGGGCACGGGCCCAGGTTCCGTGAGGATCGTCAGTGCCTATTGCAGCAGGGATTTGTGAGGAGAACACCCTCACGGGGATCTGGCCTTCTTGGGACGGAGGTGAGAAGCGCACAGTTTCGTTTTGGGAATTTGGTTCCCGGCTCCCCCATCATGGGTGAGAGCAGAGCCAGCAGTCACGTCCATGTGGTACCCGAGAGGAAAACCCAGTCAGCCCCTGATCCACAAAATACGTGTTTGTTCCACACAAAGGTGCCTAAAGGAATACTTCTCAACAGTGTGCAAAATCAATGATAATAAAAAAAAAAGTCAATGCACTTTATATTTCAGTGATTTCCTTTACAAAATGCCCCAGCAGCACTATGTATGATTAAAATCTTCTAAGGGTTAATGATTCCCAATGCAATGTATTTAGGGTCAACTTTTATGCCCCTGACATCAGTACACCTAGGAGCAAGATCTGATCCACTGTGTTTTCCTCATAGTTTTTGTTTAAAAATTTAGGACTAGGTGTTCAGCACCAGTAATCTTCCTCTTCTGCTTCCCCTGGATGTACTAATTTACATGAGCTGATCAACCAGTTCTAAGTTTCAAACACAGAAGGCAATGCTCTCATTTTTTTCCTAGTATGGGTGGCAGGAGCTGTTCATAGTGAAACATAAATATCACTAAATAATCACCAATGCTTAAATAACATTCTTAAGAGTAAACAGGAAATATTTCCAGTCTTATCAGGACCAAATCCTCACTGCTTCCTCTAATTTTTCACTTCTCTATGAAATGCTGATATTCTTGTTATTCAGAATGTTTCATTTCTTTTGCTGTTTACGAAACATGCTAACATTTTACCTTTGACGATGACCTAAATGACCTAAAGCAGATGACCTAAATTTAGAAAAAAAAATTGAAGGTTAAAAAACAACGTGGTTTTTTTTTCCTGGAAAATCCTTCAGAGAGCTGTGATTGGCCACACACCTGCTGCAGCAGAGAGTTGCTACATGCAGTCAGGTTTTGTTTCAACCAGAGTCAAAGGCGTTTTGTAACTGAAGCGAGAACATGCAGCTTCGACTGCTCGTGTCACGACTGTACTCACGTGAATGTCACACAGGAACAGCTGCACATCACTGTCATTGACATTGTCGATGTCAGTAAAATGTAGAACTGAGCTCCCAGGGAAAATCTTAGAACTGATTAAGTCAGTTCAGAGAGTTCAGGGATCTTACGGCTCCAATTTGTTTTGTGAAGAAACAGTTCTGCCATTATTCTAGTGTTGGATAAGCCTATCGAACCAAGATAGGCTCACCCTAGTGGATAAATTACCTATGTTAACAGTAATATGGTTTAGAAACCCCTTGTTGTAAATACCAAGCCTCTCCATTCTGTATCTTATAAAGCAAATTTACCCCAGGAAACTACAGAATGAGACTTCAGGGGTGTGTGAGGATACAGCGTGTTACAAATGAGATCTGTGGGATTTGGGCTCTTCAAGAGTCTGTGGGCACACCTGCTCCAAACCTTGGGTTCCTACAATCAAGTATTTAAATCTTACCCTCCTGTTTCCCACAGGAACCACTGCTAAAGGAATCCAAGGACCTGTGTATAACTGTATATGTAACATTGCTGGCACATACAGATCTAAAAACCTGTTTCACCTCCCCACAAGCAATAACATAACTTGTGCTCCTCTCCCACTTTTTCTATTTTTTTGCTGCTCACAGTTAGCATTAATTCCCTCAAAGCAGCTGGCCTGTGTTTTCTCTAAATCACTAAAGGAAAAAATCCACAAATAATACACAAGAACAAAAACTCTACTCTTCAATTTTACTCCTTGATTTTCTTTTTCATTATATATTTTTCTGTTTCTCTACCATAGAACCTGAATTTCCTTTCCTGCAGCTTCTCTGTCCAAATTTGTTCTTCATTCTCTCTTTCTAATGACCAGACTTCTGCAGTTGGAAATATACTGGCCAGCTGTTTATTCCAAAAGTGCTTAATCCCTGCTGCACCTGCTACAGCTTTTAGCATTAAAATTAATTTCTTAACAAGACGTAAAACAATTATTTTTTTATGCTTGCAACATTTCTCTTTACATAAGAAACAGAATTTAATATTCCAGTTGTGGTTAATAATATCTGAAAGATGTTGCTTCGGTAAGCTCTTAAATATGGGCCAATAGGGTATAAATTATAATATACAAACACATAATCTAGGGGATTTATTGTCAGGACCAAAAGAAACAAGAGTCTAAGAATGTACATTTGGGAGATGAATAAGACGTTCTCTGTTTGCCACTAGGATTGAGGTCAATAATATCCCCTTTAAAGCAATTAACCCAGCAGGATAAGTGACATGAAAATTATCATGCTGAAAGGCTAATGGGCTATTAAATCCATCTTGCTTCATCACTGATGGGCATAGAGAATTAATCCTGGGATTAGGTATATCGGCTCGGTGGTAAACTGCTACCTCAATATTTGTATATGAAGGGTTTTCTGAAAATGCTAGGAAAGAACACAGCCAGAACATTCACTGTATGCTCTATCCAGTCCTCCGAGCATAAATTAGCGTGTCTGTGCCTGGCCTTATTGAAGCAGTAGCTTTTTATTAATGAATAGATACATTTTAGTAAGAGATCAGAAACAGGAGAAAGTAGTAGTAATGATTATATAAATCATACTGCCTGTTGACAGTTATTTAAATCTGGACAATTTAATGCAAGAAAATGGTCAGACAAATATGATAGAATTACATTATCTTTACTTGCAATGCCATTTCCCTTGGACATTTCCCACCCACGGCTATGACATTAACATAGTAAAAAAAGGTAAATGATAGAAAGCCCTGCTCTTTCCCATAACAGCTGTGAATAAGAAACTGGCCTCACAATAAAGAGACAGGCACAGTCACGTCATCTTGGGATTTCTGTAATGAGCAAGTTAGTGGTCTCTATTTTTTCAATGTCATGTTTTATTTGTGTGACATACACATAATTCATGTGGAGTAATATGGGGTAGGAAATGATTTTCAGTCAACATATGATTCTCTTCCTGCTCTCTAGATTGGCCAGTGATGTTGAAAGGTTATCAATATTTCAACCTTGCCCCTTTATTTGACACAGTTCTTGAATTTCCGTCATGCCTTAAGTGCACAAGATCATATTCCAGCTTGGAATCACAGACTAGGTAGTGGAAAGAACATGCCTATATACAGTTGCAGTGAAGGCAAAATATCTGTTGTAGGAATATCTTGTATGCAAGGTGAATGCATTTAATTTTTAAGTTCATCTTTACACTACATTTATTTTTAGAGTATGTGCCAATGTTTCTATTACTGGTTTTTTGTTTGTATTGGTTTATCATTAATCTGTAAGACCCTGTAGTTGAATGATGCTTTATAAACTGTCACTAAAGTTTTGGTAAAATGATTGTTTCATGCATCCTTTCTGAGGAACATGCCAGAGGAGAGTGTAACCCTTTAAACCACAGAGTGAGTATATTCATATTTGATCCTATAACAGCAACAGAAATATAATGGTAAGTCATATAATATCTTACTTTTGCTGGAACATCCCACCAGAATGTTAGCAATAAACAAGGCAGCCCAGAGTCTATGGGTAGAAGAAAGAAGTTGTGGAACTGATACGAACAAACCAAGAAGGATGCAAAAACCCCCAACTTTAGGAGACAAACATATGAAAGACAGAACTCGATGGTGAAAAGATACTTCAACTCTTAACTTTTCATTCTCAATTAGAAGAGGGGGAGACAGAATCTAAACAGACATCTAAACCCTAACAGCTTCTGTAGTATTTGGCTACATAAAGTACTGAAGCAGGAAATGCTCTCCCAGTTCTCTGAGCATTTTTACATTAAATTTTAAAAACTTATTTCTTGACCAATAAATGAGATTTGTATTTAAAACCCAGTGTATTTTGAAGTTCAATTCTTTGGTACCTTTTCCACTTGGTGATGAGCATTTCCTGCCTGTTTTCTGTAAAAGTCTCGTGGGAGTGAAGCCTTTGTTCCTTTCCACTAATGAATCTAAATTATTGATTAGTCAGTCTAATTTGTGGAAACTGCTATTGGTTAGTGCTGTCTTAGAAGTGCCTTAGATTGGGCAAAAAGAATTACAGGTAATTTCACAAATATCTTCAGTGAGGGAAAGAATATTACAATAGATAGGAGAAATAGCATATTCAGCCAGTGTTATTTGCCCACACTTTACAAAACTCACATATTCTCCTTTGTACTTCCCTAGAATTTTATTTATTTTAATAAACATCACTTGAGGGCTGATTTGGAGAACACTAGAGTAGAATTAACTGTTTTGAGCAGACATTTTTCAGTGCTTGTGATAATCCTGAAGGAGTGTCTACAACTGCAGTCTAGAAAACAGGTCCATACTTTCTAATTCTCTAAGGCAACCTGATTAAATAAAGAATGAAAAAGGACAAATAGAAAGAAAAAAGGTATATTGAGTCACGGTTGCCAAGACCAGCCACGAAATACCTGTCAGGCACTGCATGATCTGAAACACTGAGATTGTAAATCAGCAACTCCAATGTAGGAATGTTTGAATCTTGCCTGATAAACAAAGTTTATCATTTGTACACTCCACTGCACTAATCAATGAATATAACAAGTGTCAGAATAGCTAAACATCACGGAAACATCCATTTGGGCTCAAAATGGGATGAAAAAGAACAGTGTCTTCAAGGAAAGCAATGGAGATGGACATAACAAAAGAGGGAAATTTAGGAAATAGAGCTTTTAGATGTCAGACATTGAAATAGAAGAATATAGAAGATAATCTGTGTCATGCGAATATGGGAAAATTAAGTTTTTAAGTTACCCCATCTCTGAAAGAAAATATTTTAGTGGACAACTACAAAAAGAAACCCGATTCTTTGAACTTTAGTGTAATGTTTCTCACTACTGCAATTTTAAAATCTGAGATGTTGTCAGCAAGATTTTTTCCATTAATCTTTGAGAATTTGTCTTGTTCAAACTGCAGCGAGAAGGGCTTTAGGACTGGTAGCATTAACAGAAAAAAGTAAAAGCACTAAGAAGATGCACAACAGACAAAAAGATCCCCCAGAGAATGGAGCACAGGCTCCTGCAGTTGCAGTGAGTGGATATGGTTAATCCCTGGTAGCTGCAAATACCCTCTTGGGGGAGGTTTTCTGCAGGAGAAGCCTAATCTCAATCCGTACATGGGAAAAGTAGTGCTAAACCTAGTAATGGTTTAGCACATTCTCTCCATGTCATTTTCGCCAGAAGTACAAAAACAAACCTTGAAATTGTTTAGAATAACTAGTTTAAGAAGGAAAATTAATCCCCTGACATTCCGACCTCTTGTACCTCCTCCTGTACAGCAAGAGCACCTGCAGTGTCTTGCCTTGAACTGTTTTTGACACTGCGAGCCATAGTTGTAGTTACAAACAGCTGTAAAAAAATTAAGATTTCTTTCAAGAATGCATTCTCTGGTGAAGTGGCAATGACAGACATGTCTCTTGGAAACAATCTGTGAGAACTTCAACTGAGAAGGTTGATTTTGAAAGCATTTGTCAATTAGAAAATGTCCTATTTAACCAGGAGATGAAAAAGAGAAAGGTGTATCTTCATGTGACTTAACCAAAATGACTTGACATGAAAAAGAAGCGTTTTTCATTAAATGACAGGAATATTTAATATTTACTAGTTACATGTTTAAATAAATTGGGAAAAAAACCCCAAAACAACACAACAAGAACCAACAACAAAACAACCACCAGAAACAAATGAATAATTAAGGCATATTGTGCATAGTAATATTCCATGTACTGTGTTTTGGAAATGGGAAAAGAGTAAGTGTTCAGAATATTATTGCAGCCTGAATAGAACAAAACCTTGTTTTGGTCTTGGACAAGCAAGAGAATTAAAAAATACTCTGAAACAGCACAGTGAATTAAAAATTTGGGATAACAGCAGCAGAAATAGCAGTGTTTCACTAACATAAACACAGGAATTTGAGAAATACACCCCTGATGTGCAAGAGATTTTATACAAATGGAAAAAAACCCCACCAACAAGATCCTCTAGGCTACCATGGATGAGGAAAATCAATAGGGAGAAAGAACCTGACAGTTCATAAATCATTACAAATATGGAAATGAAAGTATTACAGAAGCTGTTAGGGAAGTGTAGTATTTCTTAAAAAGTAGGATTTTTACTCAAGTCTCTTGTAATTGTTAGGGTTTGTAACCCTGTTAGTATCACGTTTTTAGATCTCTCTTCTCAGTTTACCCCAACTTTCCTAAATTATCAAGATCCGCTTCATGAATACATAGAGGTTTTAACATCTTACTCCTCTTCGTACGTCGTTGTTTCAGACCCCAGTGCTTTATTAATTAAGGTCCAGCTTTCCAATTGTTCTGGTTTGATGTATTCATAGGCAGCTTGTAAATACTGCTCTGAAACCTTCAGGTTCTTGTCTCCTCCCTGCACGTCCCTCTGCACCCACAGATATCTGCCCAGCTGCCATGGGGACACATGCAGGCAGGAGATAGAGGAGATGGAGGAGCTTTGTGCATTGCTGCACACTACAGCTTTGCTGATTAGGAGTGTAATCATTCAAAACTAAACCAATTTAAGCAAAGGAACAATTAACACAGAAAGGTTTCATAGTAATTACTGCAAAGTTTCCATTGATACTGACCTAAGCATTTGCCAGGGTAAACTAATTTTACACTCCTGGACAGATATCACTGTTCAAAACCACCTGCCAAAAGGCTTAGTTCTTTTTGTATTTTCTTATTATGAACAGTCAGTGAATGTTCAGAGTACTCTCTGCAGTCTCAGCTTTGCTCTGAAGCACCATGTGTTTTGTTTCTTTGCTGCAGCCTCTCAGCATTGCCAGGCAACGCCCACAACTGCCCTCGGTCCTCTCGACTGCCAGTGTCGTCCCCTTGTATAATGAAATCCAAATAACCATTTGTCAGAGCTCTTTGGAATGACATCTTCATGTTAAATGATGCATTGTTATGCTTCAAAACTGGAAATTATCTTGAAGCATAAAATTATTCCTTGCAGGTTTCAGAAATTATCTAGTAAGAGTCGGGTAACTCAGTGGTGTGTACTGTCATTAGAAACAAATCCTTTCTGCAAAAAGGGGGAGTTTCTCTCTAAAGGAAAATTTTGAAGCTTATTCCAAATTTTATCAGACTTTATTGTTTTTGTTGTTATCATCTAATCCCTGATGTTTTTGGTTACTAGGAAATTATGAGTATAGTACTCCAATCAAACTTCTTTTTAAATAGCCTGGTTTTATATATGGGATCAACCAAATTCAACCTTATCCATGATCATCTCCCAGACACTTGGTCTTACAGCCAAGCTTGCAGTGGGCAGTTGAAATAACCAATAAGGGACTAATAAATTCAACAAGAAACTTTCAAATAAATAAACCATAAAATAAATTATCTAATTCTGAAACCTGGGAATAATCAACAGTCTGCCTACTGGTCTAGATTTCCATGAACTTCACCAGTCTGCCTGCTGGTCATGCAGCACACAGCCTGAATCAAGGAAATCCTCACAAACCTCACTTGGACATCACGCCTGCAGTCACAGGACACTGTCAGGGCAGATTCCCAGCAGCTGGGAAAAAATGTGCAATGCTGTGGGTCTTGAAGTGAAACTGTGTGGGTGTGGGCATCTAAGTTCATTCTAAAGTAATCAGAGGAGCAGTAGAAGCAATAATGAATTGCCATGGGTGGATCTGCTAAGAGTCAATATGAATTTTTTTTTCTTCTCCAACTGTTGTCTCATTGCCTGGTGGCCATAGGTTTTTGAAAACTGCCTGACTGAAAACATGCTGAAATAGCATCACATGGTATTTGAGATAGAAATTAAATATTTAACATATATTTCTACTGCAAAAGAAACATGAAAGAAAACTGAACTGTACTCTGGTATTATGAACAGAAAATTACAGGGGAATCATTCAAATCTAAACCCATCAGCTCCCTAGTAATGAAAGCCTAATCAAATTATAAAAGTAGCTCTTCCCAAGCTCACTGCCACAGTTGTTACCTGATCAGAAGGTCTGTGCAACTGAATAGGAAACCTTCAGACACACTTTTAGATTAGGCAACTGTATTTTTCCTGATGGACTATAAAAAAATATTTTATAAACATTTCCAGTCCCCATCACTTGATATTAAAGATAATAATTTCCATTAACATTCAACTAGCTCAACTAATGAAGCCATTTTCTCTCTGGACTCTTTTCCTTCTTAAATACTCTCTGATGTCAGAATTATTTTCACAAATTGTTTTGTTATATTGTCATCCTAAATACCAATATTTTTGCCAGTAGCTTTGAGGATAAAGCTGTGCCTCCTCGTGCTACTGAAATAACCAGTAAAGTAACTGGATTTCTTTATTTAACCAAGACAGAACTTTTAGACAAATCCTTGCCCTCTGGTGGTGGGAATGCTTCCCCTGGTTAATCCTCCTCTTACATGGCTAACTCTGTGACACTTCCTTAGTTCCAACAGTATTTTCTTAATTTTGCCGAACTGTCTCTGTGAAGGAGATATTCCACATGAACAGGTTTCAGAATGCTCTTTGAAATCCAATTACTCTGAATTTTCTCTCTTAGGTTTAGGCCTAATGTGGGGCAGTGGTGCACCTCTTGTGTGTTTCCTTCAGCCTTGAGGAAAGCACACTAGTTTTTCATTTCACTTGGCTTAATTGTTTGACCTGGCAATATCCCCTGCACTGCCTCAGAGATATTCATCCCAAATCTGGATATGTCCCTACAAATGCACTGTCTCGATGTGGCAGTGGGTCTATCCTCATTTACTACCTGCTATGTGGCATCATTCTCTAGAAATGGTCAAATAAGTGAGAGCAGAACATTTTCAAACTTCCAAACTTAAAAACTTCAGAAACTGATCTCCTGGACCAGCCAAAAGTATTTATTTTCTCTCTTCTCTAAGGCTGAAAAATTGCCAGGGGCACTCTTCCTCCCCACCCAAGTGCATGGTACAGCCTACAGAAAGCCCCAAATACACTGGCATTGACGAACTGAAGATTTGATTCAATACCTGGCTAAATTTGTGAGAATCATGAAACTATGGAATCTCTTGCCAGGAGCAAAGGACTACCGCTCACCATTGTCTACTGAAACAACTTGCATTAAACAGTTTCAAGTTTCTTTGAAGGTGGTATCCAAACGATTTTTCAGAACTTTATTTTGCAAGTTGCATTTTTTTTTTGGTATTCAGAAATAGTTACATAAACCATATTGGCCAGGTTATGGTTATTTATATTACTATTGAAAATAACATTTTTAATAGACACGCCTACCTACGGGTGCAATTAATTTTGGTTTCCTATATAAAGTAACAAAATTAGGTGCTTTAAACCAAAAGGGTGCCTTCAGGACTAAACTAAAAAGGTCAGGCAAGAATTAATCGAAAAATGTTACTCAAGTTAGAAAAACAAATGGTACTCTGATTTATGTAAGCATCCCAGACTAATTAAGGGAAAACACAGGACTGAAGAGCTATTGAGATGCCCCTTACAGGGGAGCTCTCAAGCATGTTCAAAACTCATTGAAATTTTAATCTCATTGGAATTAAATGCAAAATTCCTCAACATCAATAAAATCGAGATTTCTTCTAATAAAGAACAAGTGAGCACAACTTGCAATGAACAGTTCCAGAGCCAAAGCCTGAATTTTAATTTCCATATCAGAAAAGTGAGGTTCTGTAATTGCCCCCAGCTGGAACAACAGGAGCAAAAGACTTAATGTGTCCAAAATTAACATGTTTGAATATAAACCTGTAAGTTCAAGAGCACAGTCCCCAGCACAGCTGCCACAGACTGGCAGAAACATTACACTTACTACACAAAACCAGAAAAGCATGATGATGTTTACCTTCTCCCTAGAGCTACCCTTTCTCCAAAGAAGAGCAGCCCAGTTCTTATGTGCACCACGAAGAGCTGCACTGCAGTTTGCCTGTGATTTAGGAATCACCAAGGGCCTTCAATCATGCTCTGATTCTGTCAGAGCAGCTGTTCCCACTCTGCAGCCTCACACTGCAACAGGGGCTATTTACTGGCCAACTGGTGAGCACTGGATCTTTAATTTCTTAGGCAAGCTGAATGCAAAACTAGTGCCATTACATCTGGAGAATCGATTTGGAAAGATAAAAACAATCTGTCCTTGCTGAGAAGTTTTTGCTTCTCAACACTAAATGCATCTCTCAATATTAAACTTCAAAGCTCTGATGTAAGAGAAGCCAAATAGTTCAGAGCCTCTTTAAAGTTACCACAGCACTCAGTAAAGTTAAGGACAAGGAAAAAGTAGGGCTCTTCTAATGTCTGTACTGCATCATCCCCTCCCTCTGCCCTGCAAAACACAATGACAACACACCTTTTGATGTTTTGAATTCTTCATGGCTTTGTACAGCAGCATAACACCAGAGCACCTCATTTAAATTTTTGATTTATCATAAAACCCAGGAGATTTTTATAAGAAATAAAAAATAAATGTTGTAAACCAGTAAAAGCTTTGCCTTTTCATCAGCAATTTCAAACTCTGAACAAACACAGAGATAACTGTGAAATGATTGTTTTCATCTCCTGCCTTTAAGTCACAGCAACAGTTAAGAATTATTCCTGAACTTTTTTTTGTTATGAGAAAATTGCAGCAAAATATCTGGTTATTGTAACCAGAAGCTGCAGTTGAAAGCAAGGAGATAGAACTGGATGCTCAGTCACATCACTGAACTGTTGAGACACAGGAGCAAAAACACAAACTGAGAACAGAAGCAACTTAACAACAGAGCATGAAACCAATTACTTAGCTGGGACCAATGGAATAGAACTTCTCTTATCTATCTCAAAATAAAATTACTTCTACGACACTTTAAAAAAAAAAATCCCAAAGGATGTAGATGACAGAAACAGAGTAATCCAAGACCATTCACATATTGGATTTATCTAACATTTGGAGAAAAAGCAAGTTTAGGTTACTAGCCTTTCCTACTGTTTAGTGAGTTTACAAATGTAGTTTTTGTAACAGTAATCACTGAGTTCTTCAATGGGTTGCCAGAATAAACTGTCCTGATTCCTTTCTGTCAGTCATTATTGACACTCTGCTCAATCTGCTGTCTCTCTGAAAGATAATAAAATGTGACTGTGAAAGGAACAATCGCTGAGAGATAAATGCACTTGTACTCAGCACCAATGCAAGTAGCTCAAAAAGCACTTTTCAGACAATACTGCCATGGAATTTCATGACCAATGTTTCTGAGCTGCCATTTTCACCACACTTTGTAGATACTGATTTCTGTAGACCTTACAAATCTTGTAACACGACTTAAATAAGATTTATGGCAACTGATTCAAAAAACAAGGAAGAAGGTTAGTAATCTGAAGGGTGTAAATGATCCCACTAGTACAGCTGTAAATCCTGAAATGTATGTTGACTGTCTGAAATTAAAGCACAGATACCATATGAAATGCTTTTTGACCTTCAGAAACTTGAAAATAGGACACATTTTCTTATAAAAACTCCTTTTTCAGTCACACCTCTATAAAAACCCAGTCCTTTCTTTCCATGTCCCCAAACTGTCTTTTCATTTGATCTCAATACATTCTATACATGTGCCACACAGTAAATTGATTTATCTTGCATCATTCAGCTTTTACCAGCACAGTATTCAGTAATCCACTTGTCCTAGGGTTTATGCCCACATTCCAAACTATAAAGCCATAGTAAACAGATGTTCATTATTTTTAAAGGTAAGCTGAAATTTACTTCTCTATCTCAAAATACATAAATAGGTACATAAAAATAGTAGGTAACTTTGGCTGTAAAAAAACCCACCTTCACTATTGTCCTTTTAAAATAGGTAAAGAGCAATAACCTCATCTAGAAACTAAAAATAGCATGAGTAATTTTACCATCTTTTCACATTTTGCTATTATTCCCCTGGAATATAGTGACCTTATTGGCTTTGCTTATGTAAGTGGTAATAGATTGCCTAGCTGGAATTTTTCACTTAACACAAGCAATTTTATGCATAGTTTATGCTGGGCTGATCTTTCTGCCCTCCTTTTTGTATTCCAGCTCCCACTCGTGTGACCGCCCATGCCAGAGGCAGGGAAGGTCTCGCTGCTCTCCAGCCACATCAGCATTTTGCACGGGGTAAGATGCAGGGCACCGAGTGCTGGACACACTCGGGGGTCACACACAGACTCCTTTTGCTTGAGAGCACCAATAAATCTGTTTCCATTGGGTTGACAGAGCCAGCACTCACTGTCACAGCACAGACCTGCTGAGCAGCCTCAGCTGCAGCCAGGACCTTTAGCTGCCAAGAGTCCTTCCCTAAATCCATCCCGTGTGCCAGAGGCAATGGATGTGTTGCCAACGCACAGCAGTATCAAACTTGGGTGAATGGGCACCTGCCTGATTTTCCCCCTCCTATTAGTGAAGGCACATTTATTTACCCGGTGTCTTCTTTTACAATCAGTGCTCACAATGGGATATAGCAGGAAACACTTCCTGAACAACTGTCCTACATCCAGCTTTCTCCTTGCAGGGCTCTCTCCAGTCTGTAAGACTCTCTCTCATTTTTTAAGAAAATTATTCCAGAAGAGCCACAGTTCTCACACATCTGTTGCCCTCTGGTAGACATGCTGAGTTTCTATGACATTTAACAGGAAGATCATGGCTGAGGTTACCTGAGGTACCTGAGTTATTCCTAAGTGTCTTTCCATTCATTTGGAGTTACATTAGAACAGCTACAGATGCTGCAAACAAAACAAACACTGATTTCACTGAGTCCAATACTTCAGTCATGTGACTGCTTGAATGAAAGTACATGGACTAAACAGGAAAAATACCAAAAAGAGAAAAACGAGAAAAAAGAAAAAGCTTATATTACAGCCTATCATTAAATCATGTTCTCCAATTTCTTCAGGTTCAGGCCTTCATGATCCTTATTTTCACTTATTTCTCATTTTGCAATAGAGGCATTTTTACAAATTTTAAAAATCTTTCGGAGTGTGCTCCAACAACAGAAACCAATGTGCATGGCAAATAAATTTGTCTGAAAGCAGTGAGACCTCAGAAGTTTGGATCCCCAAAAGTGTCAGGATCATCATCACACTTTTCACAAGGTTAAAGACACATGAATCCAGATGAAATCCAAAGGCTGATGTTGCATATGTTAATTCAACTCAGCTTATTAACAATCCTCTCCAAACAATCTCCAAGGAAGCATTCATGAAACCTCTTTCCGTACAGTGAGATTTTGTCACACATTATTAAACATCACTAAAAACAGTCTCCTGTGATGTACAAAAAAACTTCTCAGCCAAAAGGCAAAAATTCAGATTAAGGGCACTTCTGTTACATTTAGAAAAATGAGCAAACACTAAACATTGTGCAAAAGGAAAAGACTTTATTCAACACCATATTTGATTTGGAAGTTTCAAGCACTGAAGACCAGAAAAACAACCTGTATTTTCTTTTCCAAATACACCGATATTCAGCATGGAAGCCATTAATTTTTAAGATGAACCAGTAATGTCTCCTAGCATCTAGTTACTGCCGACTGCCTTTTCAGCTGCCAATCCTTGTTTGGGCTTTGAGTAATCCCACGGTCTCCTGTTCTCTGTGTATCCATAGAGCTTCCGCAGTGCTACACGTGCAGCCTCCTCCTCTGCAGCCAGCAGTGTTTCACCAGGACCTTCAGCTAAGATCTTCTTATCACTTGGGGAAAAAAAGAAAATTACAGCCATTTTCAGCATGAAACCCTGAGCACTGCTGTGTACTGTACATAAAACAGACTGGTTTTTCTCCAATGTCTGTGAATACTGGGATCTATATACACACAATGGAGGCATTTCTGTTGGTCTTTCCTGCAAAGGTTGTATATTCAATAATGGAAACTCAGATCAGAAATGTGTTCATTTCCTGGAAAAACAACACTGTTCATTTAGGTTCCTAACACAGCACTGACTCTTTACAGCATTCCATTTGTTAGCCCTGATAAAAATATGCAAACTCATTACTCTGGTAGGCTTAAACAGGAACTGAAATGCTTTTGTCTTTTCTCCTCCCCGGTAAGGAAGCATTTCAAACTGCTTCAAAAGGACTGACAGAGAAGCTCTCTCTGTTATGAATTACATGCTCAGCTCTGTCTAACAAACACCTATGGATACTAAATAGGAGCAGGGAACGGACACCACACATTCCAAAGAAAACAGAAATAACCAGTGTTCCTTTCCTTTTTATAAAAAACATCTTAGAAGGTACAGAAACCAAAGGAGGGTAAAGCAGAGCAAGCTAAGGGAGCCTTCCCAGGTGTTTACCTGCGGCTCCTTTAGGAAAGGAGCAGTGATGTGGGTGTTGTTCTGCCCCTCAGGAGTGATGTCGCTCCCAGGCAAGAGACCAGGACAAGCACTGACCACACCTGACACAAGCACATCAGGGACAACTGGCACTTCCTAAGCCTGGACACAGACACTCCTATGGCCCAGTTCTGATGCTGATTTGAAAACTAAAAAGCTTCTCTGGAACTTAAATGAGTCTCTCTTCCATCCCACCTCCCTTGATTCTCTTTATGCTTGCCTAAGCCCTGGATACAGCTGTGCTCTCTCCAAAGCCACGTGGTTATGCTGTTCCCAAAGTTCCTGTGTCAGGTCACCCAGAGCACACCCAGGCTCTTTGGTGCACCCTGCTTAGCCTCTGGAGCCCTTAATCAGAGACTGTTTATGTATCACTGCAGAAAGCTGTGCCCAGTGCTTAAAAGGCTCATTTTATATGGAAGTTACTATCAGGTTTCTTTTCTGGAACAACTTGACTGAAAAGCACGAGTAGAAAAGTAGAAGACCATCCTCCCTCCTCCCCTCTCCTCCAATTAAACCCATTTAACTTTAAATTAATATTGCACTAACCAGTACAACCCAACAAAGTAGACTGGCAGAACCGTGCTGACTCCCAGCTGCCTGGTAATTCTTGGTTCTGGAGCAGAGATATTCCTCTTGGTCAGTTCTTCCAGCAGCAAGCCCATAGGATTTACAACTTCCCAGATCTCAAACAGGTCTTTTCCAATCAGCTGGGGAATAAAAAAGTCCTAAACAAGAATATTTAGAAGTTAAAATTAATGGCTTGAGTTTCTGGTGTCTCTTAATGAAAATACAGCATGAAGAAACAATAACTGACAATGAATTGCTGAAATGAATGGTAAAGCTGCCTCGGTGTCCCATCCCAGTGCTTCAGTCTCTGATTGTGGTTCAGCCACTGACAGACGTGTGCCCGGGGCAAAGCCAGCCCCGGACCCAGGGAAGGGACAGCTCCAGCCTGAGAGAGGAGCTGTGACAGCAAAGGAGCTGTGACAGTACAAGGGAACGTGCAAACCCACGGGTCTTTCACCTGTTTGGATCACTCTCTCGTCTGTAAACTGCTCCTTGCTCTTAGACACCTCTCAATGGTTTTGTATCCAAAAGCACATTTTAACAAACACTTCTCCATTGCAAAACTAAAATAAGTGAAAAGGATGACTGAAACAACAATAGCTGCTAGAACTACTTTGTCACACTGAATTTTAATCGAATATTTTTGTATGAAATATCTTCAGGGGCTGGCACTCTTACATGAAAAACCTATGAACTCATCCCTGGTTATACACAACAGGGTTTTTTAAAATTGAAGATATATGAAATCTCACATGGAATCATTTCATTATCTGATAGTATAGTGCATGGAATATAATGCTTTCCCTTAGCAACTTTCAGCAAATATTAATATTACCATCATAAACCAAAAGTGTATGATTTTATGCACTTGATCAGCCTTCTTCTCGAACGCCACCAAAATCCCCAACCCCCAAAACCCCAGCTGATTGAAAACCAACAGATCTCATTGTTAAATTGTCTTGTTACAGGTATTGTCAAACTTCTGCCAACCTCCCTGGATCTCTCGCCATCCGAGTACAAACCAGCACGTAATGAACATACCCTGACAAAGATCCCGGTTCTCTCGGGCCCGCTGCTTTCCAGCAGGGCTCCTATCACGGCGAGGAACGTCCTCTGCAGCACGTCTGGTGGGGCAGGAAAATCCCGGCAAAGCGCCAGGTCCTGTACGGACAGGTTTTGAGCCACATAAGAGACCAGTTCCTGACTGGTAAGAAAATTAATAAGTGCTTCTATGCCCTTTGCAGGTAACTCTGGGTAGGCGCCCTCAAAGCACTGCGCCAGGTAAGCGCGGGCGAAGCGCAGCCCTCGCTCCGCAAGTCCGGTGTTGTCCTGCAGCTGAAGAGCGACCGCGTCCTTGTCCAGCCCCAGCTGCCGGCGCCTCGCCTCTTCGCTTTCGATGTAACAGCGATTAACAAAAGCAGTCTTGAGAAGGTCCAGAGCGAAGTCTTCCTGCAGCCGGTGGCTGAAGGCCTGGATCTCCGCGTGGTAATCCCAGTTGGGCTTCTCGGACCTGCGGGCGCGGAAAGGGAACCGGCTCACGAACAGAACGCGTTACCAGCCCCGCGCCTTTCGAGAGGGCACGAGAAATGAAATCGAGCTTGAATACCAAACCCAGTATTTAAACCCATGGGGTCAGACACTGTCGGTTCCGCATCACCGTCTGCCTGCCCGGTTCAACCGGGGCTACTCCAACCTGCGGAACTCAACCCATTCTGCTCCACAGCGTGACTAGATGGGGTCAAAACATTTTGATTTTTCCCCTTTCTGGGGCCGTCGCACCGCTTCCCCGAGCCCCGCCCGACCCTCCTCGCCGCTCACCGCCGCTGCGGAGGTGCCTGCAGCCGCTGCATCTCCAGGTACGCCCGGAGCCACCGCTTCTTTTCGGGGGGCGGCGCGGTGCTCAGCGCGGTGCTCAGCGCGGTGCCGAGCCCGGTGCCCCGCCCGGCCCCGGCCAGGAGAGGCCGCGCCGCCCGCAGGAGCAGCCGCGCGGCCATGGCGGGTGCGGGCAGGAGCGGCTCCGCCCCGCGGCTTCCGGGCGGAAGCGCCCCCGGCCGGGGCGGCGGAACCGGGCCAGGGCTCTGCGGCCGCCCGGTGCTCCCGGCTCCGGAGACGCGAGCGAGGACGGGAGCGGGGCAGCTGCATTGCCGGGGCTCCGGCTTGAGCAGCCGGGGTGTTTCGGGTGGGACCCTCAGGTCGGGCGCCCGTCAGCGCTCAAGCCGCGGCAGCCCCGCGGTGTGACCGAGCAGCTCGCAGCGGGTCCCGGGCCAGCCCCGCGGTGTGACCGAGCAGCTCGCAGCGGGTCCCGGGGCAGCGGCACTCGCCGAACGTGCCCCACGGGCGGCCGCTCAGGTGGCGGCGTTCTAAAATCTTTTTTTGAGTTCCATTCCCACGTGCAAGACGAAAGTCCGGTTTTGTGCACTTAAAAGAAGCTTTATTTATGACTATCGCCTGTACAGTTCTTTGTACAATCGCTCAGCCCTCATTTGCACCATCAGAGTTCATACAGTACACCTTCAGTGCAAAGGTCATGGTATAAAACTCAGGAAAATGCAGAAAATGTGCGAAGCAGGCCTGGCCATTTTTATCGTCTTTACTGAAAGACAAAGGCACACACTTGAATATTCACGGTAAGAAAACATGCACCGCAAACGCCCCTATGGAGTCACAGAACACAGTAAACAAAAGTCAGAAAAAATACATGCCACAGCCCTATGGGAGAAGCCAAGGAAGCAGGTACAGGAGCCTGTACAGCAGTGCAACAGCCACACACTGAGCCCACTTTGTCTCCACAGCACAGGAAGTGGACGACAGAACATTCCTGCAGGCATCTGCAAGCACTTTAATCTAAATCCCCAGGCCTTCTCATGCTGCTGCTCCCGGGACCCGCTGTCCTTACCAGGGCACTGCGGCACTACCCCGAGCCCCGTGCGCAGCCCCAGCAGCGCCCTGGGTCCCGCTGTGCAGGCGCAGCCCTGGCACCGTGCTGTGGCCTCAGTGCTGCGGGGTGAGCGAGGACAGCGCTGAAACAGACCCCGGCTCCTTCTCTTCTGCAGCCGCCGTGCATCATCCATCATCGCTTCACCCCGCTGTGCCCCTCTGCAGCCCAAAAAGGGTCCTGCCCGGGGGCTGGGTGCAGCTGTGCTATGGGAGGTTCCCTCCGAAGCAGCGCAGTGGGCTCACTGCCGGTCTCTCGCACACTGGCACGATGAGTTGCTCTGTGCTCCGCGGAGAAGGGGCTGCGGCTGCTGCCGCCGTGCAGGGGCATGAAGACACCGGCCTGCAGGGAGCTCCCTCAGCACCCCTGCGCCAATATCTACCGAACAAGGCGGAGCACGAGGCTGAGCAGGGGGATGTTTAAACTGACTCCGGTACCAGGGCACGCCAGGCTGGCCTCCCATCCCCACCACACACCCTGGCAGGGGATGGCAGCCTGCACTGGGCTGGCACATGCCCACCTGCTGCTTTGGAGCTGTTCAGACCACAGCTACTACTTACTTCAAAGACTAACAGTTTAGACAAAATCTCAGATAAATTCTCTTAAAATGATATTAAACAATGGTTTGGGGCTGGGCTTTTTGAGAGAGTTTTATTAAAGATACTACATCAAAATCTTGTACTCCATAATATGTTGATCATTCACAGACTGACTTGCTTAAAAATGTAGTTTATAGAAAAACATCTGCAAAATTAAACCTGAAAAAACCCACCATATTACACACCTCTGGACAATCTGCATGTTAGCAAAGAATTCCTTTTATTATTCAACCTGAACACGTACTTAAACAAGGAACATACTCATGAAACAGGACACACTCCTTGATTATGGCACACCTCAAACTACTTGGACTAAAGGAAAACTAGTGCAATTGTTTAATTGCATCTAAGAACAGAACAATAAAAAAGACTTTTCATTCCTTTTTGTTTTTCCAAACCCATTTCATTTGTTCTTTTTGCTCCACAACAAAACCTCCATTGGTTAGTCCTGGAAACCACTGTCACACTGCATGAAGCAGACTCCCCATGGGCTGGTCCATGTTTACACAGAAGCATGCAAAGGAGGATACTGCAGCATTCGCAATGCAAATCTATTAAATACATTATAACTGAACAAGGTGTCCCTTTAATACTGCAATTCTAGAGCCTTTATCTGTGGTGGAAGTTTCCAGTGTATTCATTATAAAACACATACAATTCAGGAACAGAAACAAGGAATTTTGCAATTTGTCTGTGTTTTCAACTAGTAAATCTTTCCGAGAGCCGTGTCTAGCGCCGAAACCAAAGCCAGCTATTGAGTAGCCAGAAAGCTACAGTAATGGAATACATGATCATTTCCCTCTTAGCACGCTCTTTGTTCTCTTCTTCCAGGAGCTGGAGACGGCGATTAAGTTTGATTATCTAAAAACAAATAAAGGCTTTTAATATTTCATTAAAAGTTGCCACACTTTCTAGAAGGTTCCCATCAAATACGTAAAATTAGTATGACAAATAGATGGATGTATAACAGTTGATAATTTGACTTTCTGTCTTCAATCAGTAGTGACCAGATCTTGCAGTCCCTAATATCTAGGAACAGAAAGGGAGCCAGATTCTCCAGATTCCCAGAACAATACATGATATGTGAGGGCAGTCGAGCAGGGCCACGGAGAGGAGCCCTTGCTTTGCCTGTTGTGGATACCTGTGTAGTCATAGAGAAAACCTCTTCCCCCATTTTACCACTACAGCTTTGTCCTAATACTGTCAACTACCGTGCTTTACATACCTGTCTTCGTAAGGAGGCAGCATCTACAACTGTCATGTCATCTGGTGTTCCCTCGAGTGTCGTATCGAAGTTGGAGAGACCATATCTATCAAATAAAAGAGAAGGCTCAGCTGTCTCAGCCACGCAGATCAGCAAGCACCATATTTTATCAACATTCTAGTAGATGAATATTTTGGTGGTGATGGAGAGAAGAATTATAATTTTCTTGCAGCTGTTACAGAGTCTCATTTCAAAAGGATCCTAACTGAGTAAAGCACAAACACATATGAAGTGGGCAAGTGCTTGACTAAATTCGGGTTCATTGCTCTCCACACTTAAATATTTTTGAAAATTCTCCACACAGACAAACTTCCTGCTGACACACAGTTCCTCCAAAGACTGTTTCCAGTTACTTAACTGATTCATGAAACCTGAACATTGCCTGACCTAAAGTGCCAAAGTTGCAAGAGACCTGGCAAGAGCGGAAACAACCAGAGAGACTTGCAAAGTGTCTTATTTAAGTACCTACTTAAATGTCCCAAGGAGATACTTACTGAGATTAAGAACCTCAGTCATGTTAATTTCTGTATTTTAGGCAGAGAATCTGGCAAACAGAGCCCAGTGCAGAGTCACTCACTGCTTGCTGAACTTTGTGTGCATTAGAAAGTTTGTTCCCAGGGCACTCTGAGTTTTCTTAATGCAGCAAGTCAGAAAGAGCATTAGTCCAACTCCAGGACAAGTTCAATAAATACAGAACATTTATTATCAGTTCAAAAGTGGCAGAAAGTCTACATAGGTATGTATTTTGATCATCCAAGTGCTATCTCTTAACCAGATTAATTTCCAACAACTAACAGGTAAAAGCAGTTCCTGATTCCCCACCTACCCCTGAGCTTCTCACTTTCTGTCTTAAACCTCAGTTTCCAATATTAGCTCCCCTTGACTTCCTTTCTCATTAAGACCCATGAACAACGGCTGCAAACAGCTTAGGAAATGGAACAAGATAATGCCAAGGCTACCAAATTGACAACGAATGCTAAAAGAATGTTTAGCATTTAATTACAATTAATGATCAACTTGAACTAAGGAGAATATGAGCAGAATTCCTGGAGCTTGCAGAATGCACTTAAGTGCAGGAACTAATTTTGCACTGCAGGTTCTTCCATCACTTTCAAGAAACTTCTCTAGAGTGCCCTCAGCTCAAGCAGCCTCTCTTCTCCCAGCAGACAAATTGTCATGTTTCCATGTATCACTGCTCATCAGTACTTTGTTTCTAAATAATAACTGCTATTTCTACATGAGAGTTGCACTAGTCTGGACTTCAGTAACAGTGAAATCCTTCAGATTTGCAAAAATATAAATCAAGGTTTTCCTTACTCTACAGATCCTCTGAAACCCAAAGAGATTTCTGATAAGGGTCTTTCAGTAGCCATTTTTTTATCAGTAGTAGATGCACCAGATCTACAGCACAGTTGTCCCTCCCCCTCTCCTGGGAAAGGCAGGGAGGGTCAGCATTTCAGAGAGATGCACAGGCCTCCCTCCCAGCTCACATCACAGTGTATCACTGCTGCTCTACAATTTCCAAACCATTCCACATATTAAATCGAGAGTTACCAGCAAGAAACCCCTTGAGATATCTCTTGGGCCATTTCAAAAACTGAATTCCTGAGTTAGAGAAGAATGACCTGCTTGAATCCAGTTTAAGCACAAATCTAACCTCCATTTCTATGAAAACACTGAAGTCTAAACAGCAAACGGGAAAAATGGATGTGAAAGGACTATTTTTTTTTCCATCATCCTGACCGTGGGATGGATTACATGTCAATCTTTTACCCACTTCCACTGACACAATGTCAATCTGCCAAGACAATGGCAGTGAAAAGGCCTCCAGCTACACCCAACAATCAATCACAGGCATGTTACTGAGAGCACCTCCAAACTAGGTGATGTAAGGCCAAATTTTCTAGCAAGCTCCCAATTAAACAGCAAATACTCGAACTATACAGCCCATGTAATGTGAGAGCCTCCTGTCACACATTAACCTGAGGCAGAGCTCTGCAGCACAGTGGATCTATCAGACAGCCGAGATCTTGGAAGTTGACTTGGATGGGGAAGGAATAAAGGCCTGAAATATCTCAAGAGTTGAGAGGCAGCATAAAAATGAGCATTGTGTTTTAAAATAACATCATTGGAAAGAGGGAAACAGAAATCTGAATTTTAGAATTAGTGGATCATGACTAACAAAAAAACACTCTTTACCTGGTGTTGTCATGATGAGGGTTAGAGGAAGTGGTAGCAGCTGACCCACCACGTAACATTGGCCTACAGCAGGATTTTGTAGATTGAAAACACGAGACAGAAACAGGAAATGACAAACAGAGATAAGAGGTAAAACACACAGAACAAAGGAACATCAAAATACTTCCAGATACACTCTATAATGTTTCAATATAACTTCTATAATTTTTTTTCTTGTAAATTGCACTTTCATATTTCTCTTATTCAAATTTAATCAACACTGAATGTTTTTGCAGCTAAGATGTGAGAGCAAATTTTTCATGAAGCAGCTTCATTTACAGAAGACAAACTATTGGAATAGAAACTGAGGTGGCTATTATCAGCCTTATAAAATAACCACGGAAAACTTCAGGTTAAAAAAAAAATTACCCCCCAAATCTAAAACCTCACCCAACAATAACAGGAAATCAAGAAATGTACTACACATACTTATAAAAGCCCTTTCAATCATCCTCTCCTCCCCGTAGGAAAAGGGGAGATTTGTCTTTCCTGTATTAATCTATGCTGGGTGTAATTCAGAAAACTTGGGCTGGTAGCCTAAGAGCCACATATAGTCTGAAGAGAGGTAGATCTCTCCAGGGAGAAGTGACTACAGGCTTCAGGCAGATGTCTGAACGTTCTTACAAGTGTTGCTCTTTTCCTTTTTCTTTCTGGGCAGAGAGGAAGAAAAGGTAGAGCTTTTTGAACTTCTGCAACTTTCTAATATACATGAAGTTTGCGAAGAGAAGTTACTGTACTGCAGTTCACAGCAGATGTGAGGACCAGCAGTACCCTCTGACAAGGTGGTACCTCGAGTTTCCAGTGCTTCTGGTAAGGAGGCATAAGTGTTCCACATCACAGATGTGCAATAAACTCTGCAGGAGCCTGAAATCTTTTTTATTCTCTTTGATTTTCCCAATGCCAACTGGAGATACTTGTACCGTGCATTTAACCCACGTACACTGCAGGCTATAAAACTGAAGACAAAGAGAATCTGGGTATGAAGATCTTTCCAGCAGGTACGTGGAGGAGGCAGAGCTTTGGTACCAAGGTGGCTGGGAGGACATTGTGGCCTGGCCTGAAAACCAGCCAGAACCATGCAAAAATATTGCAACCACCAGATTCACTTCAAAAGATCAGGATCTAGGAGCCTTGGCAAACTCTGCTACCTGAGGCACTGTTTATTGGGACTAGGTCCTACTCTAGTTAGCACCATAAGTGCACACCACAATGTTCTCCTCTCTAGCACTTAAGCCAACATGATGTGTTTGACAAAATAGAAAGCCCCATTTCCAGCACATACAATATAAGAATGTTCTTACCTAAACGTACAAGGTCTTGCAGAAAGTTATAAAAGAAAAAGGTATTCCTAATCAGAGAAATAACTTAGCTGGACTAAAGTCTTGTTTGACAGATGCTACAACTAAATACTTTGAGACAGTGTAAGAAATCAAGCACACAAGCTATGGAAAAGGTCACAGAATTTCTCTGAGAACTTAAGTCACCAGTAACTAACTGGCAGATATGGGAATGCCAGGGCCAGTATCCAGCAGGCATTTCCCACACCATCTGACACAGGACAACATTTGGATTCTGTGTAATGAGAACAATAGTCTCAAGTGCTCTCTAAATTCAGCCCCTGTGCTATTTTTTGGGAAAAAAAGTTTTACAGCTGTTGTAGAATTAATCAATACTAATTAACAACTACCTTTCCCAAGGAAAGCTACAGGCTTGGAGACAGCTGAGGGCTACAGCAAGGCACAAACTCAGAGCACTCCAGGATCTGTGCAAGTCAGGAACTTAAACTAAAGACCAGTCTTTAATCCCACTTCCCAACACAGCCAGGCTGTTAAGAAGCTGCATATGGTTTCTTCCTTTTCTTTACAGTTCACATTTTATTTTGTTACAGGTGGACCCAGAAGGAATACCACACTATTCACCCTCCTCTTCTACACTTCCACCTGCTTGGCTTTTTATATCAACAGGGAATTGATTACATAGATCACAGTGGCCTCATAACTGAGATCCTCACCCCAAAATTAGCCCTGAGCTTTTTGGTAAGTACAGAATGCACAATATAGGCAAGCTATTAAATGCATGGCCTTCTTTAAAAAAATAAGTGTACATTAAAAAAATAAGTGTACATTAGAACTTCAAAATTTCTGGCTACTTCTGTCAATTCTATCCTAAACATTAGTGCATGATCAGAAGAAGCCATAACTCCAAGGTCATGTGTACTCCCTGCAAATACAGCAACAGCCTCAAACTTGAAGGGAACGCACAGGAATACAATTTAATACCAGTGGGACAACAGGCAGTAAGGCAAGGAGCAACTGAATCTGGTCTGCCTTCTGCTGCTTCCACAGGGATGATGCAACCCTAAACACATGGTCTGGGAGGAAAACAAGGGGTGGACAACCCAAGAACCTGGTCCAGCTTCCATCATTGCTGTGCCTGTGCACAGGGGACTGGGGCCAGCACAAACTCTTTGCTCAGCAGAGGCAGCAGCTGTGTTCACCTCTGGCTGTTCTTTAAAACACCTCTGCAAGGTTCAGCAAGGCCATGAGAATGGGCAGCAGGATAAAGGGATGTGTTCTGGACATGAAGTGCATGACCTTCTGAAGTACAGACAGGGCAGTGGCCGGCTCAGACTGCTCCCCTTGCTTATCTCGGTGCTGCCAGCAGTTACCCCAGCACAGCAATAGCTGCAGCCCTCCCAGCCTCCTTCACATCTGCACACCCATCTCATTTCCTTCAGAACTATTAGTACCCCAGGCAGAGTCAAGTGTAGCCCTCTTTGATGGCCCAGACAGGCTTCCCATTTTATTTCTACAATAAAAAAGATCATTAACTTTCTCAATATAAAATATGACCTCATAAAACCTCAGGTTATGATTATGTGGGTGAAGGTTGGCATTTAAAAAGGGCGGAGGCTTTTTAGAAAGGGCTGTCCTAAAGAAAGGAAATAATAAATTGCCATGCTCTTTCCTCCTAAATAAAAGGTACTGAGACCCAAGAGATGAAGAACAGTTTAGATAAAGCACAGATTTCAATGCAGCTCTATATAGATATGAAATAGTCTGTTTTTCCTACATTTAAGACATTGCTAAATTCTCCTTAAATGCATGGAGGTTTTTTGGGGCTTGTTTGAGTGGCTGGTTTGTTTTCAGATTTTTTTCTGCTGCCTAGAGCATAAAAGATCAGTCTTTAAAAGACACTAGGGGTAGGCCCTACAGTCATTCCAAAGAAACTGAAACAGAAAAGTAGAACTAGAAACCAAAACTGACCTATTGTCCTTGTCCAAGCTGAAGGAAATGCAAGAGTAAACAGTGACCATTAAATTGTTGCTCATTTAAATAACCCTTTATGTGAGCAGTGCTGGCTGAGCTAGGCATAACTTATTATCTGCAGCAGTACCATCAGCACCTACCGTTAGCAGTTTTAGTAGATTGGAAAATGTTTGGAAAAAAAAAAAAGACAAGCTATAAAACAAGTTAAAAATATTTCCAGTGAGTAAGACACAGTCAGATCTTGTTAATTTTAAAAGATCTCTTCAAGTATTAAGCATAAAATGTTAAAATATGTAAGGCTTTGAGATAGAAAGCACATTACACAGAGCAAAAGAACAGAGTGCAGGTTTGGAGCAATTTAAAATGAACAATATTTTGCAACCATGCAAGTGGATCATCCAAATTTCACATTCCCATGCCAGCTGTAATGGTAGGGGTCTAAACACCCAGCCACAAAGAATACACTTTCACCTTATTGAAAAGTTCATTATTTTGGCACCTATTTATCCATAGGTGGCTAGAAACAGGTTTCCTATTCCTTCTAGGAAGGTTAGCAAGAACACCTCAAAAATTAACTCAAACCAAGATGAGTAATGCAGCTTTTGAAGTATTCAGAATCCTAGAAATTTTCTGATAACTGGAAGTAAGTTGAAAGTGTACGTATGTATATGGATTTGTTTTCCAGAATCCAAGAAAACACAGGCAAGAACATGCATATGAGAAGCCAGCAATAAAACCTGTTAGCTTCACTGCAGGCTGGGAAAAGGGCTACAGTTTTAATCTATATTTTAACAAGGACTCTTGGCACAGGATCCATAAGTGCTACTGTTCATGAACAGTACAATTTCTTCCTATCTGGGAGCTTTAATTTGACAAAACAGATTTATAATTCCATACAATTTTAATATTGATAAAGAAAGAAAAGTATTGATGCCCAACTGTTGATAGGCATCAACATTTTAACAGCTGCAGCCTGGCATTTCATAGGATTAAATAATTCATTAGTTCATAAGCACCCAACTCGCAGTATTTCAAGGGACTCTAATTTTGTTTGGTTTTCTGTGTCCCAGTTTAAGAACACAAAGGCCAGCAAGACTGGAGCTCTTTACAATTCATGGGCAGTTACTATGGGCATTTATCTATTGTCAGGTCAGCAAACATGGTGAGCTACAGGAGGTGCCAGTTTGGAAAGGCACTGCAAACACACAGACATCCACAGTAAGATTGGCTTGATAGTCACATTTCATTACCCGAACAACTAGAAAGCAAACAACTTAAACTTCATTAAATAATAAGTGTGTTGCTGGGATATTAGCAGAGGCAGATGGCAAATTTCAGAGAACTTGCTAGCACAGGCCACGCTGAAGGGCTGCAGGAGAAATGAACAGTTCCTCCCAGTGTTCTTACCAATTATTTCCCCTAATTCAACCTCCTGGCAAGCCCCAGAGGTCTGAGCCAGCCCTACACTAGAGACCATGCAATTGTTAGCTGAACTTCTGTGCTGGCATACAACTAAACTAAAAATCGCTTTTGGTAAATGAACATTGCCATTATTAGTCCTTATGAATGTTTCTATAGTGTAAAACATGCCGTTCTTGGAACGCTTCCAAATCCCAAATCCCAACAGTCTGAGGATACATCAAGTGGGCAAAATTCCACTGAAGAGAATGGAAATAACTATACAGGGATTGCCATGAGGCTTGTTCTGGTTCATTACTCTCCAAGTGTCAGGTTATCCATAAAATCAGACAGCAATAATCAGAGGAGCAACTAATTCCTCAGAGTCCCCTGCCTTTCTTGCTTTCAGCATCCAGCGTGGCCACCAGACAGAACTAATCCCAATATAAACCATAACAGTTTCAAGTCTTGATACATTATCAAAAGTATTCTACAATGCCTTGTAATATTCTACCCTGTTCCTGCACATTTGTTTTAATGCTTTATGACGTCATCAACCCAATCTTATTGATCTGCACCACTGCTCACCAAAAGAAAGGCAGAAGACAAGGCTTGTAAATTTGCAGGGTCAGGGTCTCAGGGTCAAGTATTAATTGCAGAAAGCACTGTAAATCTCAGAACAGCAAAATCCCTTGCAGCCACAGGCTAACCCTTCCTACTTCGATTTTTATTTGGAAGGAAACCAAAACAATCCTGTATTTGAAAGAGAAGCATTTTGAAATGTGAATTTTGGACATTTAAATTGCTTATGAATAGTGAAAGCAAAGGAAAGCAAAAGCAAATAATTTCATCTCATTGTTTTGTAAACAGAAACCAAACTCCACTAAAAAGAAGAAAAGAAAAACAAAGCAGCAGAAGCTGGCAGAGTCAGTGACAACCAATCACCTGCGGTTTTCATCCAGCACATCCAAGACCTGCTGGTAAGCCCTACGAGTGGAAGACTGGATAAACGACAAAATGCCACGAGCAGAGTAAAGATTAATTCCATCTTCAGGTAACATATTGGGAGGACAGACACGAGCCTGTTGCAGTGATGGGGTCACACTGTTCGTACAAGCACAGTAAATGAAGAGAGAAATACTAGAGTCAGATTTTTAAATTAAAAAAAAGCTTTTCAGATAGACCCCATTCCAAAATGCTTATTGCTTGCTTATGGTTTACCCTTCCCCACCACTGTAAGGTAATGCTCCCAAATTCTGGTAGTGTGGGGATTATGAGCTACATTTACATATGTTCATCAGAAACAAATGTAAGTAGTAATAAGGACACAGTTTTCATCTGTTATACAAGTTAGCTCTACAGAGTGCTTGTACAGCTAAATCTGTACCTGTTGAAGTCAGTGTTCAAGTCCCCACTGACATCAATGAGAGGAGTGTTTTTACAAGCACTGGCATTTTAAGAAAATCCTACACATCATCTCTTTTCAAAAACCAAACCTTTTTCAATAAGGAAAATCTCACACAGAACCCTTCCAACAAAATTTTTTGGAAGCTGTGATCAAGATAGTATTTTGATTTGCACATGAACAAGTTTAAAGGCAAACTGCAACAAATCCCAAAAATAATACAAAATTCACATCCCAGTGACAACAAATTACATAATCTAACTTGTGGACTATGATGCAAAAAAATATTATTTAAAATATGCAGAACTGGAATTCAAACATGGCCATTTGGATTATACAAAACTTGTCCATCAGAGAGAAATCAGTTTTGATAAACTGCCTACGATTTGCTTATGCTTCTTTACATTCAAAGTGACTTTATTCACATTTCCTGCACACATCAAGACTTTTAATCCTGATTTAATCTGGAAGCTTTAATTAAAGGTGAGATGCTTTTTCAATAGGAATTAATTTGTATTAACTTAATTGTAAATATGAACACACACGCGAACCAAGTGAGAGCCACTGTACCCTTTAAATCTTGGGTTAGTTTTTATTCCTAGATTAGCATCCATATTTCAACACATTTCCTTGCCACTTGTGCTTTGCTACACAGCTTTGGATTTAGAATGTCAATCTTTTTGACCTTGGCATTTTAATAAAACATTAATGCTGAGTACTTGGAAGCTGGTTTGATATTCAGCTAATCTCTAGCTGGGTCAGAATTCTGTGGATACTCTTACTTTGAATAGAGCTGCTCAAAGGTGACTGGCAGCAAGATCACAAAACTGAGTAAGAAAGAAAGTTCCATTGAACAGACTGAATCAAAGAATGTTGCACAAATGTCACCTCACCCAGCAGAGTTCAGCCATCCTGGACTTCAAGGGACATTCAAAGACTGCAGCAACTGGTGCTTGGCAGGTACTGGTCACTGTTTATTACCTAAAGGGCAGGTATCTTTTCATGCTGCCATAGACTACATTTCAATAAGTATCTGGTTGCTTCCTTACAGCTTTTATTGTTCTCCAACACTTGTAGAATCCACCTTTCTTTTATATTTATGATGACTTCTACTTTGTAATCAATGGTAGTCATCACACCCACACATTTTACTCTGGAATTGCACTAGAAATGCCAACATTCAGTAGAAAAATATCAAGCAGCAGGGGCAAGTCCAAAATATTGCCACTAAAATGAATTTATCAGAATTTTTACTCCTTGTGGATTTGCTGGATTGAGGCAAATGAGGGAAGAGTTAAGGCTTGAACTCACAGTTATGTTTTACATTAAAAGTAATTTTTCCTGTTCATCACTTCAGAGATTTACAAAATAGGGTGAAAGACAACTTTAAAAAGGTAGCAAATAATATTTAGACATAGTGCAAAACAGAAGACATTGTGGAATTCCCGCTGCCTAGAATGGTATCACTGTAAATACTATAGTAATGATATTTGCATACAAAGACTTCTGTATATACTAAAAAAATTCTAAAAGATTAAAAAGCAAATGCAAAACACCCCAGTTTAACTAAGACTCTACAGCTCTAGAATTAAGTTACACATGCTAATTAAATTCAAAGTGTATATAATAGAGAAAAATCAAAAACTGAGAATAATTCTATGAAGGGCACAAAGGCCATAACTGGGGGGTAGAGAGGGAAGCAAAATTTTTCTTCTATTTTCTTTTTTCAGGATTTGAAATTACTGTCCTGTAAACATCTGGTAGTCCTTTAGACTTTGTCAGAGACCATGGAGAAGACATATTATAAAGCAACTACCTGATACACAAATCAGCCCAGATAACATAAGAAAAAACACCTCTGCCATAAGGAAAATTCTCTAATATATAGTAAGAGCACTGATCATTAGACATGGTGGCTATCCTTATTCCCTCCTCCATTTCTAGTTAAATGGTCTTACTTGTAGGTATAACTGTTTCTCATTTCTGAAAAGAATTCTTATATACAGCTCCAGCCACTTATTTTATTACTCCCTGGTTACAGACACCAATCAATTCAGAGCTTGGAGCCAAAACAAACAACATGAAATCACAGACATAACTATAAAAAGCACAGTAGCAATTTTGCAATATGCAGAGTTTTTAGCTTAGCAGTAATCTCCCCTAAACCTTCTCAAAGCATTTGTACACAGGCTTTATTTCAGACATTTCTCTGACTTGCAGTTCCGGTAGTATCCAATGAGAAGTAAACAGATTTAACTTATTAAGGGTACTTTAAATCCAAGCACATAGACAGACATGCACACCATCACCTTTTCCTCCATGACTTGCATGAAGAACAGAATTTCTCAAACTGTGAAACTGAACTCTCTAGAAAGATGGGTTATTCTAAGGATAAGGCTAGAGCAGAAAGAAAATTAAGTGCTGCTCACGTTTCCATGCACTCTAGGTGGTTTGGTGAGTTCCAATGCAGAAGGGGAATCCTTGCCTTCAGCATTGGCTGGCAATAACCAAAACAAAAAGCTTTGTTTCTCCAGCTACTCAAAACCAGCCAAAGAACAAAGAGTAAAACAAACTAAAGTTATTTTGAATTTCAATTGTCCCTTTCATTGGCTGTCAGGTGTTTTTCCCTATGCTCTTTATAGAGGGAAACAATTCGGCCAAGTTTGAGAAACCCTGAAGCAAAATTAGAAACCACACATTCAGGGCAGCTGTTTCAAATTTTGTATAAACTACAGGTACTTAGTCAGAATATTAGTATGGCAGAGAGCTACAGAATTAAACACACTCTTGATTTTCATATACCAGGTAACATTCAGGCTTACGTGCAATCCTTAGTCGAAAGAGGTGACTGGAACCGTGGCATTTTATTTCTTGGGACAGTATCTGATCTGTGCCACCTTGAATAATAATTGTAATCTCTTAAGTAAGCATCCTTCGAACTAGAGGGATTGTAATTTAGAGAGCTGTCATTATTGCTGCACAGACAGTTATTGTACCAGCAGGTACTCGTTAGTCCCAGGATTTCTAACAGCATTAGAGAATTACTGACTTTAGTGAAGCCCAGCTGCCAAAAAATCCTCAGAACTGTCTCTGCATGCAACTGGATGAGAAGAAGAGAAAGACAATGAAAGAGAAACAACTACTTGTGCCACGTTGAGAACACTGTGATAGGGAGCCCAGCCAACTCTCACTTGCACCTGACAATCTATTCCAGAATGTTTAATTTTGTCACTGTAAGTCAAGCACTGGAATTTCACACAGTACATCTGCATATTTTCTCCAAGGAGGACAACAGTGTCCTAGATTAAAACTTGAGAACTGTAGTCGTATTTTGAAAACAATGGTTTTAAAAGGCAATGCTCCAAGTGCCTCTTCAATGGAGTCCTCAACACAGCACCTGAGCAGCCCATCATGTGGACTTCCTTTTCTATTTGAAGATGTGAACCAGATTCCCAAAAGCACAAAAAAAGGAGCTGATTTTTGTCAAGGTAGAGCACCACAGCATTTCTTAGTGCAGAAGTAAACTGTTTTTTCAGCCAACAACACTGCATGTAAGAACTTCAGGAGCAACTAGTTTCTTGTATTTTTGTATCACTGGAAAAATTAGTGTTTCCAGAGGGCAAAGGAATTTCACGGTGATATAAATGAGGCAACAGGTGCACAATTACATTTTCTGTAGTGCAAGGAATAGATTTACATGAAACTTGTAATTTTTCTTACAGTTTACACTCTCTGTCCTGTGGGCTTAAATTGTGAGGAAACAAGAGCCAAGAGGTTACTTTTTCACCAAGTGCAGAAGGCTTGGCCTTCCTGCATTTTTAGGAGCCACACAGGTTCCACTGTGAACATGGTGTTTTTACAGTCTAAATTCACAGAACATTCTCCTGAGAGTTAGTCAGGTACAAAGTCACGTTCTCCACTTGGAGAGTGACAAAACCCAGATGAGGGAGGAATGTCAGACTCAGCATCACAGAGTGCTGTAGCATGTTCAGAATGATTTTTTTTTTTTTGGATCATATTGAATCAGAAGAAGCAATTATGACAAAGAAAGAAGCCATTTCTAGGAACCTCTGTGATTTCAAAGCAGATGATCTAACACTAGACACAGCATAACTTCTGTCATAAGAAAACAAGCACTTGGGAGGACAAGAGAAAAATGAAGTTCTACTAAAATACATTATCTGCAGGTCAGCAAGTGCAGAATACTGCAATGAAGAAGGATAACTTCCACATGGGCAGTAGAGAATACAGATCAGAAGGCTCAATATCATCTAGCTGTTATTTTTCATACAAGCAAGAGAAGAGATCCTGCATCAATCAAAAAGATACAATGGAAAGTGCTTGGCACTGGAATTTTGATTTATTTGACAGACCTTATCAAGCACTAGCGTGGGCATCAAAAGAAGAAAACTAATCTCCAGGTGTGCCATAATTTCCTGGCTTTTGTAAATGATAAACTGAGCCATGCCAGCTGCCAGTTATATGTTCCTTGATCACAGACTTTTTAAATTTACAGGGTTCCCGGTGCTTATTGTATTGCTAAGCCTCTGAAGGATTGATAGTAGATTTAAAAATTGTGACAGCAAATAACATTCAGACCATGTAAACCCAGTAATTCTATATATAACTATTGAGTGACAGCAAAGCACATGGGTGAATTTTACAGATTTAGGATTTTCAGATTCAAGAAGTCCAGACAAGTGTGAGAAATCTGACAGCAACCACAGGCAGAGCTGATCTTACTATTTTCTCAGATGGCTGGCATGGCCCATGACTTTTGAAAGACTGAACTAACACGGGCAGCAAGTGCAAAGCAATTTCAAGAAATTGCAAGAATTTCTTTACCATCTGTTTTTCCTTTTAAGTGCAATACACCAAAGACTGGCAAAGCAGAGCTGGCAGCATCAAAAGGAGAAAGGTTTCCACAAGAAGCTCCCATCACATGAAGACCATCTACTCCAGCATGTACCATGTCCAAGCTACTGGATGGGCAAGAGAAAGCCATCCTGAAGTGACATTCCAGTGTGTCCAGTCCAACAGGACACAACGGGGTAAGTGACACTCGGACACCGAGGAGGCTGATAGAACACCCAGAGACTGAGCTCATCAGGAGCTTAAAGATGGGAGTCTAAGTTTGCCAGCTCAGTAAATATGTGTGACTCTGCAGACCTGAGCACCTAGACATGTGCAATCTATAAACTTGTACGAACTGAAAGTCTGATTAAATAAGAAGGGGAAGACATGGAACAATATTTCCATGAACATCTGGAAGAGAAGGAGGACTATAACATGTCTGAAACATGCATTTTTAGCCAAACTAACAGGTGGACAGATATGTAGAACACATAGTATCTCTGAGTGCCCCTGCTGTAAATAGAAGAAAACAGGCATTTCTAGGACATAATTCACTTGATCTACTTTGGACTAAAAATAGGTAGACCCTAACTAGGTTATGCACTTATTTTCCTCTAGTTACTGAAAATTAAGTTCTATGGTGATTTAGCAACAGTGTTATTCAGTCCACATTGGGACAGATGAATCCCATCTTCTAAATTTTAAATCGGAAGCCTTTTCCTAGGCAAGTATTCCTTATGGCAGCCGTATTAAAATTCATATATAAAAGATTTCCAAATGTTACATTGCAAAACCAGTTATTTCAAGGTGGAAAGATGCTGTCACTCAGAATAAACCATGATTAATCCAAGACTATCATATCTAATAAAAATTAACAGACATATATGTCTTCAGAAAGCACCCTAAGAACTGCTACCTTGGATGGTAACAATAGATGAAGTTTCCAGTTCTAAATGCTCCTTGCCATTTTGGTCAGAAAAGATTAAGACATATATACTCACAGATTCCAATATTTGAAGCACAGTGATACCAAAGAAAAATTACTTATTCTAGTACTTATGAGGAAATAAAAAAATTTCTTCTTCTATGAATTAAAATCATTGTAATATCAACAGTGAGAGAACTGAGAACATTTTGATGCACAAAGAACCCCATTTCCTGAAAATTCAGGGGGAAAAATATTATACCAACTCAGAAACTGAAAAATCTCCTGAAATAACAATTTGTGGTAACTGGTGAAACCAACTGCGAGCCCACAAACACTTCCACCCATCCACTGCAAGAAGCCACCTCACCAAACAAAACCCATGGAAATGCAGAAAAACGCTGGTGTTATAGGTTAAAATTGTGTACTGGCCACAACATATGAAACATTAGTCGGGAAAAGCAAACAAGGAGGAAGTAAGGAACAAAGGAAATGTGTCCCAAAGCTGCAGCAGTGGCCCTGCAGGCAGGGCTGCACTCACATGGAGTCATTGCGGGCCAGCTGCCCGTTCTGCCGCGTGGCGTTTTCGCTCATGGAACGCTCTCTCTTCAGCCTTCCCACCGAGCGCACCTGCAGCGAAGGAGGAAAGGAGACATAAAAGCCAGAGAGTTCCAGCACACAACACTGTGCACTGGATGTTTCTCAGTCAGATCTGCCCTCAGACACAAAGGCACATTTCCATGGGTTTCACAGTGGTTAGGAAGAAAACAAATGATGACAGGATCTGATGCTGGTACACGTAAAATCAAGCTCCAAACTTACTGTAACCCTGTTGTTACCTATCCATGTGATCTGATGTCAAAATTATGAACCAACAGAATTTTGAATATTATCTGGAGATACTCAAAGCCCTCTGGACACGACTGTAACGTGGTCTAAGATGACCCTGCTTGAGGGAGGCTGGACTAGATGACCTCCAGTGGTCCCTTCCAACCTTACCCATTCTGGGATTACTTCCTATCACCAGAGATAAACATATTTCTGTTGTACTTTATAAGTCTATAGAATATGCAGCTTCAGAAATAATTTTCAATTTTTAAAGTGTCAATTGCCATTATTCACTTGGATGCCAAAGTTATACCATTCTTTGAAGCTGTTTTTCAGGGTTTTGTTAAAACTCATTAATTCTGTGTGGTGTTATAGCATCTAGCTATGAAGTCCAGAGGTTAACTACATACATTACAATGTATAACTTGTATAATTACAAGAATCTTATTTTTTTCTGATACTCTGTAAACAACAAAAAAACCACCTTGCAGCTTTCTCTTCAGCACAAGGATTTTTTGTTAGAAGTATTTTGAGTAGCTCTAATTATGACTTTATTTTTGTAAGTAGTGAGTAAGCTTGCTGAGCATGGCAATCTCAGGCCATCTGCCACTTCAAAGTCTAATCAGAACTACTATAGTGCTAATAAAAATATTTTTCTATTTTCCCAACATATGTCAGCACCAAGTTGATCTGCAAGACAGTGGAGAAATCATTGGTCATTTCACTCTCTTTAGAAGAATGCTTCTCATCTAAGGAAAAAGCAAAATAAGTACTGGCCTCTTCACTTTGAGGTGTCTGCTGTGGAGGTTTTTCTAGGTCCAAAAAATCTAGCGGTCGATCACTAAGAGAAATAACACGGGGAGGAGTTTTCAATGCCAGTGGTTTGAATGGAGTAGACTGAAGAATGTCAAGGTCTGCTGGTCTGGAAAATGGAATGTCTTCACTATTACCTGCAAGAACATCAGTTGTCAATAGAAAGCAAACTGTTCTGAGGCCTGAGGGCCAGTGTTACAGTTCAAAAGGACATCACAGCAGTTACTTCCCCTGCCTATGCCAAATGATGAAGTATAACCTTGTTTAACAGGTCTTGCATGTCAAAAACTACTGTTAAAGTGCTCAAAAAGACCACATTAATTGACACTTATTTGAGCAGTTTCTCTTGAGAACAATGATCCTGAGTAACCTTGAACCACATCAACTGTTATTGCAAGTGAGAGCACTCAAAACACAGTCCTATCAGTGGTGACTGGGGACCTCAGAGCATAAAATACATGCATGTCACACATTCTCAAGCTGTAAGACCTTCAGCAGCTCTGGATCTGTCACTGTAAAGCCCATGGCCATAAATACTAAAGTAGTATTGACAGAGTCCACTCAAAACAGACAGATTCTTAACAAAATTAGCATTCTGATTAAAATCAAACACATTACAGAAGACAAATATAGAGTACATCCCCAAAACTCATTATAGTTACTTTAGCTTACAGTTAATTACTAAAAATCAGGTGTAAATCAATAAACTTTTTTTTTTTCCTCCAAAAATAGCACAGTAAGATGAAACATCAGCAATTAAACCTTCTGTTCATAATTAATTCATCAGCTGTCTCCATTATAAGCTACAACAAAACTATTCACAAAACGTTTTCAGAGGTTAAGAAACTTCCCAAGTTAAAGAGCTTTTAACTGTCTGAACACCAGAAAGCATTTTACAGGTTATTCTTTTAAAAATGACATCTCAATATATATTGTTTCCATCCTGAAATCTGGGGAACTAATTAAAGTTTTCACCCGCACTGCGATGCGGACATACCTGCCACTACAATCCGCTCTGGAACCTGCATAGTTACACTGGCATTTGGAAATCCTTCCTGGCTGCCCTTCTCCAGGTCAGCATTCTGAGGAGCCACTTTGAGTTTCTCCGGGACCCTCATGCGCTGGCTGATGCCCTCGGTGTACTCCATCTCGTACTGCAGCCGGTTCATTTCTGCCATCTCGGCAGCCGGGGAGGGGAACGCGGCCCCGCTCATTCTGCCAAAGGGAAACCAAAACTCTCAGAGCAGTACAGGAGCCCAGAAGGAAGTACAGAAAGGAAACGCTTTGTTCTGATTACCAGGGAAGTGGGAGATCCTAACTGAAGAGCCTTATTTAAAGGGACAAATTATGCAGTAAAATTCATAGGAAGTGTAGTCACAAAGTGCTCAGAGGAGCAGGCAATGTAAGAACAAAGTGATGCTGTAGACAACGCTCAAATTGAGGGTCCTCAAATTGAGCCATAACAAATAAAAAAAACCAAAACAAACCAACTTAGAAATTCTGCAGGTAAGGTACTATTCCTGCACTGGCTGGCAGAAATAGAAACATAAACAAACACATCAAAGAATCAGTAGGATTGACAGGAAATCTATTCAGGATTGGTAAGAAATCTAAATTATTGATTTGCATTTACACAAATCCAGTATACCGGCAGGTGAGAAAATAGTTGAAGTCTCACAAAACTGCATGTTGAGGCAGGGGAATGACAGAAAAGACTCAGCCTGGGCAGCAGCCTCCTGCTCACTGTCAGTCACCCAGATCCTACTCCTTCTTACAAGGACAAAGTTCCTTATCAACAGCCTGTCAAATCAGCTTGAAAGCTGAGAATATTCATAACCCTTCCCAAACGCAGCAATTCTTTAAACTTCTCACTTCTACATTTTTCTGTAAATTAAAATTTTACTTTTGCAGATGAGGATGATGGGGAGGAGAGAGAACAAGACTTTATTTAAACTTAAAAGGGTTTGCCAGTACTTTATATATACATTTTCCTAGAAAAGGAGTGGGATTTCAAACAAAGCTGTGGAGGAGTTTCCTAGAAACTGGGCTGTGAGAAACTTACTAATGTAATCACTCGGAGTTGTGTCAAAGACCAAGGTAACTGGGGGTTTGAAGTTAGATTTAAGGTCGAGAGGAAAAAGAAATCCAAGAGCTGCACCTGGAGGTGGCTGGAAATGGACCTCAGACAGCTGGGAAAAGTTGATTACCTGGGCAGTGGCCAGTGGCCCTTGCTGATGGCTCCAACCCAGATAATGGTTATGGGCTTGGTTAAGAGACACCCTGAAGCTGCATTTGGAGTGGGGCTGCAAAGGGGCTCTCAGAGGAAACACTGAGCTGCAAGAACTGGTTGTGGGAAAGTTTTCATCCAGGCAATGGCTGGGAGGGCTTGTCAACAGCTCGCACTGAGATGATGGTTATTTTTAGGGTTAGGATAACAAAACAAAGTTTCTAGACATACATATACATACACAATATGTAAACACAGCTTCCCTGGCAAACTTGCCTATGCAAAGCACGGCTTACTCTGGCAGGAAATCTATTAGTGGTGCTGCTTAAGTAGGTCCCTAAACGAAGTAACCCATCCTGGCAAAAAAGCAGGGTTTGCCACTAAAATTGCAACTACATTCCTTCACTATTTTTGGCAGCAAGGCCGCGTCTGCTGCTGCGTGAGCGCTTTGCTGAGCTGAGCGTGCAGAACTCTGAGAGCAAAAGGCCTCAGTGCAGAGCAGCCACAAGGCAGGTGAGGCAGCCCACAAGCCCTCCCTCCCACTATCTCACAAAAGCAATACTTCCACATTTATCAATAAAACCTTGAACTAATAACCTTCAGACAATGGAGAGAAGCACAGAGAAGGATCTGGATCGCGTAACACGCAAATGCACACACACAGAGTATATCCAAGAGGAGATGCACCTGCCAGTCCATCCTGGGAGCCTCAGGGTTATTTGCAAGACTTCCTATCACCACAGATCAAATACAGCATCTCATTAATCTCAAAGTGTCACTGTAGCACAGTAGGAGAATGGGTGATCAGGGAGCAGGCAAAAAGGTCACAGTGTAACTTTAAAAAAGAGTCTATGTAAACTTTTAAAATAATTAGTTTAAAAGAAAGTGCTTGAAGTGCTGCAGATTTAATCCACCTGTATTAACTCACTGTTTGTATCAAGTGAAAGAAAGTGAAACTCAAGTTTCATTAGAAATAAACACTTTATAGCAGTTCAAGAGGTGCTTAAGTATCTGTCCCTTCAAAATTTTTAACCTTTTCACATGGAGATTTTTCATCTCTGCCCTCTGATTTTACAAACTAGATTTGTCCCTCTTGCAAGACGTTGGCTGATCAGCCAGTGACATGAACAAAATCTTCTGAGATTTCCACATTCCAAGAGCTGCTTTTCATTTTGAACACTGCCTATGATCAGTAAAGCATTTCCAGATCTAATAAAAATCATAATGTCAAGAGAGAGACCACATTTTAAGAACTTACAGTACCCAGAGTATTGACTTGCAACAGCTTTAAGCACACTTACTGCTCACATGACTTGACAAAGGGTGTTTCCCCGCTTGCTCCCTTTCTCATTTTGAAATACCTGGACAGCTCCAATTTTAGGAATCAAGCAACCCTGCCCTGCAGCAGTATTTGCACCACAGCTTCCCTACAGCTTGGCGTGGCTTTTGGACACAAGTCTGCACAACAACTGCTTTCCAGCTGCAAGGTAAAACCTACACAAAACCAGACAGCAGTAGAACAGTCACTTTATAAAGTATTTATAGACTAAATGGCACTGTGTGGGTTTAGCAGTATTTGCCAAGGACCTACAGATACAATACCTCAATATCTTCCTACTCTTGTCTACTTCTTGTCTACTTTGTATCACCGAGAACTGGATTTGCCGTCAAAGTGATTTCAATTTTTACTCCTTTTTACAAGAGAACAGCAAAACAAGAAACCATGAGATCTTAGCAACAGATAAAACATTTTAACGAAGCTTCTGAACAAAAAGTCCTTGTTACACAAAGCATTTTACAGAAAGCATGAATAATAAATCAGGGAGATAGAGGATTTAAAAATTGACATTTACAGAACTAAGTACCTTTTAAAGAGTCATGATAATAGAAGTCTGAGAATGATAAGACAATAAAAATCCAATCACAAATACAGGATAAATAGACAGAGAACAGCTGAAGTGCAAGTGAGCATCAGCAGCACTGAATGAAAGAGAAAAAGAAAGGAGGAAATCCAGAGAAGGATAAGGCAGGAGAGAAAAAGAGGTTAAAGAAAGCAAGTTACATGTTTAGAAAGACACAGGAGTACTCCCTTCTCCCTCTCCTAAACAAGAACATCAACAGAAGAGATGAGGACGAAGCAACGCATACAAACGTGAGGGATGACTTGTTTGGCAGCATTCTGGCCATAATCAGACGTTGGCCATATCTGTGCTGCAACCGGGAACGTTCTGCTCAGTGTGGAGCCCCAGATACAAGAAGAGGAGCTCTGGTAACAGTACAGCTCTGCCGGCACTGAGATCAGAGGAGGTTTTACAACCCACACCAAACTGTAGCTTCTCCAGCTCCATTACTGTTTGTTCCTGCTGCGGCTACTTCAAGGTCCTCTGTTCATGTGCACATATAAGCTACAAAGTGTCCCTTTGGCAAGCATCCAGATATCCTTGGACAAGTAAAAAGGGGAAGAGGAAGACTCTGAGCAAAGTTAAGGATACGAATTAAGGACCCAAAGGACTCATTCTGGGGCCCTATAACTGTGAGAATATAGATCAGCGAGGCTGTGAACTAACAAAGCACGAACAGAACAATCTGAGGGAAAGGAGCACGAGGTGTAGGCTAAACGCTGAAAGCTGTTCTGCAAAGCACAGTCACAGGCACTGGTCCCTCTCTCTAGCACTGGGATGACATCAACAAAATGTACCTATTACACACGAGCAAGGCTATATGATCACAAAACACTAAAGGCTGCATTCTTTCAAGTTTGTTGTACTCCAGCAGAAGATTTTAACACAAAATATTTTTTTTTAAAGTAAGAAAAAAATTACTAGAGAACGTTAGCAGAAAAACATCACTCCGACAACCATTTTTCTGAAACACCCAAATATTCACTGCGCTGTGGCCGCCTTAAGAGCATTCGGCAATGGAGGGGGTGTAGGTGCTTCCTTTATGGAGGGGTCGTCACGGCGGGTCAGCCGATAATGTCCGAGGGAATGGGGGAGCCCGAGGCCTCGGCACTTCGCCCCGCGAGTGTCCCCGGGCGGGTCGAGCCCCCGGGACAGGCGCTTGTCCCGCTGCCGAAACGCTCCCACGAGACCCGGCAGCGACCCCGGCCCCGGGGCGAGGGCGCGGGGCAGAGCCCGAGGGGGTCCGGGTCGGGGCGGGGGGCGGTGCTGGCAGCCGGGAGCCGGGGCGGGACGGGCCCTGAGGGGCCGGGGCTGAGCGGGCACACGGCCGCGGGCAGCGGGGGACACACGGGCTGAGGGGGCTCCGGCTGCGAGCGCGGGGAAGGGCCGGCTGCGGCCGCGCGGGCAGGCCGAGCCCCCAAGCGGAACTGGGGCCGCTGCCGCCAGGCCCCGGCGGTCCGTACTCACCCCGAGCAGCGGGAAGAGGCCGGAGAGCGCTGCCAGCCCGGCCCGGCCGGGAGCGCGTCAGGCACCGCGGCACCGCGCTCGCACCGCGCTCCGCGGGTCAGCCGCCAAACGCGGCCTGCGCGTCCCCATCGGGCTTCCGTAAGGGCCGCGCTCACGTGACTAGAGGCGGGCAGAAGCGGCTCTCGCCGGTGTCTCACGTGCGAGGGAGCCGGGGGCAGCCATCTTTAGTGAGGGCAGCTGTGCGCCGCGCAGGCGCGCTGGGTCCCCCGGCAAGGTGACCTGCGGCGCGGCCCGGGCGGACGCGGAGTGGAGCGAGGTGTTTTCGCCTTGCCCGGGCTTATGCTGCGGCAGGTGAGCCGCGCTCTGTGCGGACACACGGACGGGTAGCGTGTGCTGCGTGCCTGGAGAGTATGTCTGGGTGTGTGCTGAGCCCTCGGCACGGGCAGGAGCCGGCGCGCTGCAGGGCACGGCTGCCGAGCCACAGCCCGTTGTGCCCTGAGCCGCTGCTCCGGGGCAGCCGCGCTGCAGCACCCCCGCTGCTCGCTCAGCCTCGCGTCTGGCCGGCTCTCGGCTCCCGAGGCGCTGCCTGGGCCACACCAATCGCCGCCGCGTTACGCTTACAGAGCGTTTGTCTCCAAACGTGGGTGACAGCCATCCACCGCTGGCACTCCGAGCAGCAGAGCAGCGGCTCCCGACGCCGCTAGGACGCTTCCAAGGGCACCATTAGCTGACCCTTCCTGAAGCTGACTCTAAGAGAACGTGGGAGCAGGTGCCGCTTCATGCTGCAACTCAATTTTCCAATTCCATGCAGGAAAATACAATGAAAGATGCTACTATATATACTAGGTATTTTTTTAAGGAGAAGAAAGTAGCCTCAGAGCTTTCCCTGGCTTTGGACTTACGGTTACAATGTTTTGGAGGTCAGAAGGTGTAGCGGTTCCAGAAGCACTGAAGCATATATTGATCCAAGGCTTGCAATTTGCTAATTCAGCTCTTCACAAATATCAACAGCACTGTTTTACAGAGGCTAGTGGTCAGAAATATGATCTCCTACTAAATAAAAGTTGCCTAACATTGAGAACGATACAGTAGTTGCCTTAAGATACGTGATCTTACATTTGGCTTCCCTGAAACACGAGTTGTGCCCTGAGCACATCTTACCAGGCAATCCTCATCGTTCTTCATGTGGAGTCCTCAATTTTACATCCTTTAACATATTATAAACTGTCGAGAGGATTTCATCTTTGAAATGAAAACAAACAAACAAGAAAACCCCAGAGCAATTATAGTCCAAAAACTGGTTCTTCAAGCACACTAGAAACATGGTCCATCTCCTGTGATTCCCCATATATAATTTTATATTAAGATCAGTTATGTGACTGTTTTTATTCCATTGAATAAATGACTGTTGTTAATAAATTCAGTGGTCACGGGCAACTCACTTGAGTTGTTCTAAGTCCCAGGAAATCCTCCAGAAAAGCTCCAGTGGGGAGTTCTAGTGTAGTATCACATTATGAATTACCATTAGTGGGTCATGACTGCCCATGCCCTCCGTCTTCTGTCCCATCTCAAAAAGAATTGCACCAGGCTGTATCCCTTCCCCTCTGAGGATGTTCTTTCCATTTTTTTGCATTGTGTACAGGTCCTTGCACAAGTAACTTTTGTTGACAGTTTCCAGATTTTGCTGCAGATATCCTTGATTTTCAGATCAGTGATTTAAAAGGTCATCCTTAACAATGTTGCATACAACACAGTCTTGGTAGTTTGTCTTCCTTATTTTCATGCTGAACTCTTGATAATAATTTTGGGTGTGCCTTTTATCTTTCTGCTGCACACAGTCTGATTATACCAAAGCACCACACAGCCACTCACTCACTCCCCACATCCCACCTCACCATAGGATGGGGAAGAGAATCAAGAAAGAAAATAAATAGAACTCAC
>VZRR01002584.1:1165097-1326056 GCA_013398015.1 Oreocharis arfaki
ATAATAACTGTAATAAACTGGAGAGGGAGAGAAGGAGATAAAACCCAAGACAAGTGATGACAGTACAGTTGCTCACCCCCTGCTGACCAATGCCAGGNAGTCTGATTATACCAAAGCACCACACAGCCACTCACTCACTCCCCACATCCCACCTCACCATAGGATGGGGAAGAGAATCAAGAAAGAAAATAAATAGAACTCACGTTGAGGTCAGAATGGTTTGATAATTGAAACAAAGTAATAATAATAATAATAATAATAATAATAATAATAATAATAACTGTAATAAACTGGAGAGGGAGAGAAGGAGATAAAACCCAAGACAAGTGATGACAGTACAGTTGCTCACCCCCTGCTGACCAATGCCAGGCTGGTCCCTGACCCACCATCAGCCTCCTCTTTCTAGGCAATTTCCCCAGTTCCTATACTGGGCAGGACGTTCTGGGGTGTGGAATTGCCCTTTGGCCAGTTCAGGACACCTGTCCCAGCCATGCTTCCTCCCAGCTTTCTGTGCATCTCCTCACTGGTGACCATGGGACACTGAAAAGTCCTTAGAGTAAACACTACTGAGCAAACCTAAACATCAGCGTGTTAGCAATATAAATTATCAGTTAGCAATATAAATTCTCATACTGAATCCAGAACAGCGCTGAACCAGCTGACGAGAAGAAAAACCCCAGCTCATCACAGCATCCTGTGTAAGAATGTATCCAGGAAGAAAGCTGGCATGCAGAGAGCCAGCTTGGGTATTTACACTCCACTGCTAAACTTGGGAGTGTAGGCCAGGTCAGAGAGAGTGAGTGTCTTTCTGAGGACAAACTCTACCCACTGTGTTTTAATCTTTTTTTTTGGTATGCACAGGTAGTGGACAAGATCATTAGCACTGTAAAGGGAAAAAAAAAGCCAACATGGAAATGGATCTTTTATTTAGTCAAAATATTTTTATTTGGCTGTATTTAGCAGAATACAGCCCCCATTGCTTGCTCATTATTCCCGATTTCTCATGTGTCCATTCTTTCAGTACAATATATTAACAGCTTGCACCTCATCAGCACTTTCCACTTAAGGCTCCCAAAGCATTCACAGACATCAGTTAACTAATCCTCACAACAACTGCTAGCAGTAGGGAAGCAAAATGATCTTCAGCTGCAGTGAGAAGTTAACATCAACTGTTTTCAAGTTTTTCTTTGATTTCCAGTGTCTAGCTTGTATTATGCCAGGCTTGACGAACATGTGTCCCTGCAGTTGTATTTCATGCTTTTGAAAGAAAGACTCAGTTTGAGCACTCAAAATCTAAAGCTATTTGTCAACATCTTTCTTTAGTAACTTGTTGAAGGCCACACAAAAAGGGAGCAGCGGAATCCAAAAGTGGGGACAAGGCACAACATCCAGTTATATGCTACACTATGAGACATAACTCTCTGTAACTTACCTTAGGACTTCAAAGCTACAATCCATTCCCTTCTCCTTATACATTATCCTCTACTGGACACACTTCCAGCAGATGTCAGCCTCAGGTACTTACATTTGCATTTTACTAGCAAGTTTTACATGAGAGTCTCCAGAGTCATCTATTTTGTATACAATGCCTTTGGATGACCGCAATGAGCTTTAATGAAAAAAAGAAACCACTAGCACCCCAACAACCTCCCAAGCAACAGGTGTGGTCTTCATCTTTGAGTATTTTAAGCAAACTTCAGAGTTTATGGAAATATCTAGTATGTGATTGTTTTAAAGAAAACAACCTCAACTCCAGGCTTGTTTCAAATGAAACACTAAATATTAACTTGACATTAATACCTTCTTATCAGTAGTGCATCTGCAAAGAGATTCTTCATAAAACCCTGTAAATTCACAATTCCATCTTGCAAACAGAAGTAGCAAGACTGTTCAAGCAAACAATAATTTTAAAATATCCATTCAGTTCATGTAAATGGTATCTTCACGTTAGCTCCATCGTAAGATACTGGCATGGAACACAGACAAAACCTTTTCTTAGTTAGGTTAACACTGAAAATTCAAACAGTCAGACAAACACAACGCAAGTATTTTAACAGAAACAATATAAAATTTCACTGGCTTTAAAAAAACATCTAAATGAGAAATCCTGGTTATTTCAATGAATTGCTAGACCCTACATTTAAAATGGTGCATTTACAGAACTATTCAGATGAATTAGGCTTCTTTTATAACACTAAATACTGGAATTCTGATAGATTGTGCAAGTATTAAAAAATATTAACATTTTAAATGTCAACATTACAATTTTAAATAGCCTTGCAAGTGCAATGTTATAAATATTTAAAAAAAAACCTCAGAGCTACAAATTTATATAATTTATACGAGCAAATGAAAGTGCTTTTCAAGTATTTATGTTCATTTACAGTTGGATTCTCTTGTATAAGTCAGTGCTTAGATGGTACAATTTAAATATCAGTCTTTTTAAAAATTCTGGATGCATACATTTATCTGGATGGAATAAATGGTTTCATTTGCAGATATGCATGCTAAATATTTAAATACAGAATATAATTTATTTGTGATAAATATTTCAAAATGAAATTCTGTAAAAGAGAAGTATAGATTTTGTTAGGAATCACATCCTGATGGGTGTGATAACCTGATAATGCCATGGGAGCCTTTCAGCCCTACAGTAATTGTTAATTCTATCAAAATCCCAAATTATATGATAAATAATTTTCCTTCAGGAGAGACAAAATCATGTGATCATAATAGAGGCCCATTACTGTCAGCTTTGAAGAACTCAAAGATTGCATGATCTGTGTCAACAGCCATGGAATCTAACGAAAACTTTCCAACACCTGCAGTCAGTCAGCCCTTAGCCACAGGCACTCTGCAGCACAGAGCTAGTGCCTGTCACCACTGTCCTGCCTGCCCAGTGCCTGCTGCTGCTCCCTCTCTGGCCAGTCGAGCACCATTAGCACCGCAGTGATACAAAAAGCATTGCATTCCTGTTTGCCAGCCAGAGGAAGGGTGAGGTACATGGGGAGATACTTGTTTATTAGACAAGAAAACCAAACCAAAACAACTCTCAATGAATCACTATATAGTTAAAAGTGCACTGAAAATATTTGCTATTGAACCCTATCTCTCCTAAGTGCCAGATTGTCATCTTAAATGATATCCACTTGGAACACTGAACATATGTAAGCTGATACAGGAGCGTTTAGTTTGTCTTGCCGTTTGAAAAGCACATGACACAAGGCAGCATTAACATCTTTCATTAGAGATCTGGTGATGCTGTAGTTACATGGTGAAGATGCAGCTCAGAAATGACAAGGTTCAGCAGAAGCCCCTGCAGATGCCATTACAAGCTTCCTCCAACAAAGTGCTTTGTCATTTGCCAAAGACAAAAGTCAAACTGTTGCCCTACCTCACCACAGTGCTGCACTGGCAATTTATAATTTTCTTTCCCAGATGCAGCTGGACTTTAATAAATTATAGCTCTTCAGAGTTAGGCAATTCTTTGTAATAAAAGCAGAGTTTCATGTTCTGTGAAGAATGGCCACTGGTTTAGATTGGTCTCTTCATGCAGACCTGACAACGACTGATGATATTTTCTAGTTGTCCTGCTTTCAAAGTCTGTGGCACAGGTCTCCTAAAAGAAAAAACCCAAACATTCAATGTTTTTCTTTAAAAACCAGGGAGAGACAATGAGACTTTGGATACAAAATTACTGACAACAACCTTGAAATCCTTGGCTCACTGAAAACATCTGTGTGCTACAGAATGACCCTGAACCTAACAAAGAGGGGTGTCTAACCCGAGGGGAATTATGAAGGAATCCCCCACAGGTTTTGCAGGCATTTATTGTTTCCTTGGGCACTGGGATGCAGGGAAGTAGAGTTTACCTGAACATTCTTCTTGGATTTAATGATGCCAGCCAGAAGCTGTAGGAATTTGTGTAGTAGTTGCATGTCCCCCTGCCATGGCACTCTATGAATGGGACGGCCCGAAATTCTTCCAGACAAGATCCAGGAGATGCCAATGCTTGGCCAGAAGCTTCTGAGCCGGCACTTGTGTACTGCAACCACCAAAGCATTTTTATGAGAACTTGTCTGTTTGCTTTTAGCAAACTGCAGGCGAAAAATAATATCTCTTTCTAAGACATACCATATGTTCTGTGGTATATCTTGGACAAAACAAAATGAACACAGATTCATTTGATAAAACTTATAATGAAGCACAGAAGCCTTCTGAAAATGCAAGCAGTTATGGCATTTGTTATGTCCCTGCAAAGGTCTTTTTCAGGTCCTTGAAATGCATGAAACTAACTAGTACAAAGACTAGAAAGCTGGCTTCTGTCCAGTTGAGTACAACAGTAACTACATTAAAAATAAACCAAAATGGTGGGGGTGTGCTTTCATATTTTTTGTTGCATTGATTGCTTCTCCAAACACAAAAAGCAGAAAAGACACTTTCCTTCTCTAATGTTGGTAAATGCTTGTAGAAGTAGCTCTAAAATAATTTACAACAGTATAAAATTGGCTAGAAAATACCATCTAACTTTGCTGATGCTGGAAACATGCAAGTTCTTTCAACCAAGTGCTAAAAAAATTCTCTTATTCTTTTCCAAGTTTATTATTATTACTGCTTGGGGCCAAATTGCAGGAGAAACAAGGATTTCACACTAGACCTAAAAGGACTTTACATAATGCAAAAAGAGAGGGGTTTAAAATTCTTTTACCTTCATTTGCTGGCATCCCTATGACATCCCACAAACATGGGTAACAGAGATTAAATGCTACATCCCCTCTATTATAAATACACTGTTACTCCCAAAAGCAGTTCTCAATTTGCAGTTACATTATGAAGTTTCTTCACTCGTATCTAGTTATGGCATCAAAACTGCTGAGGCAGTCTTTTGTAGACAGTATTCTGCATTTATTCTGATTTTAGCTCTCTGTGCAGTTCAGCCCCAAGATCTGATTTTTAAAAGAACTTCCTGGCATGGAAGTTGGTCACTGATTTCTACATTTTTGTGTTCAGGACCAGTTTTAACCACTCCACTCCCCAAACCTGTTTCCTAGATCTTAGCATAAAATGTGAAAGTGAATGCATGTAGTTATTTCTGTCAGACTAAAATCCTTCCGTACTTCTCTCATCTTTTCTGCTTTTCCTCCTGCCACTATTTTTGTGAACAGATCAGAATAGTTGTTTCTATGCTTTTGGAGTTGAGTAAGAAATAATAGAATAATAGAATAATAGAATTGGTAAAATTATCTTGGCAGAGGCAAAAAAAATTTTAACAGTTATTAAGAAACACATGAGCTATGAACAGCTGAAAACACCTATGAAAATGAGAAGAGATAAAATTAATAATTCAAGTTTTTATATCCTTACCATTACAAAAGAAAAACCCTTCCAGAGAGACATCCAACCGTCTGGACATGCAGGAACTACAGTTGTTTGGCTGTGAACTGCTATTACCATTGCAGCTCCTTCACAGACAACACACCTGTGAAGGAAAGAACACACATTCAGTGCAGATATGTGGGAAAACATGAAAGCAGGACAAGCTTCTACCTTCTAGGATGGTCGCTACCTCATGGCAGGGCTTGCTGTAAATGCTACTACTCACACAGGTTTCTGTGTTTAATGAGAACATAAGTAAAATGAAGTTAACCCATATACCTTATTTTGCAATTGCTTTGCAATCTCTGCTAGCAACACCAGACAAAAACTGTTTTAACATGGGAAGTAATTCCAGAACATCTGAGCTTCTTAATTTTGCCTTTAGTGAAGTAACGAGCAAAATATTACCTTTTTCACGTGCTCACTACTTTATGTTGTTGTGGTTTAGATCAAAGTTCTGTACTTCTGTACCTTTATTTGCTAAGATTAGAAAAAGTAATCTTTATTTCCTAAATGAGGAAACTGAAGCTAAGCTACTGGATTGCAACAACTGGGTAGGGCAGGAGAGACGATAAGAGTACAAAGCCTGCTTTCCCACCTTGGATTTTGCTGCTCTAGTTCTTTCATGCTTTTAGAACTTTTCTCTTAGGTTGCTCTTCATCCTTCTCAGCTGTTCTAAGCAACCAGAAAGGGCCACACTTGCACAAGGGTGTTTCATAGCTGAGAACCTTCAGCTCAGTTTACAATGTTCTTCACAAACTACAGTATTGAAACCAGAACTTGATTTGTGCTGTATTCTAAATAACAAAGCTGCCTTTATTTAACTGTAGTCTGTCTCTGATATACACAGTGATAGGGTTTTAAAAAAAAAAATCCTGCGATCAGCAGGATTGTGTGCCATTTTCTTACGTTGGCCCTGCAGCAATAGGCCCTGTGGTGGGACTCTAGCTTTATTCTAACTTTCCTTGAGAGTATCACTGAATATTTGACATACTTAGGTGAGTAATCAAAAACCAGGCTGTTGAAGTCAGTGCTTGTACTGGCTGAGATGGGCAGGTCTTTGCCTAAGATTTGCCACACAAAGCAATTTACGATGCCTCTGTGGTTCCAGGGCAGGAGAGCTAAAATTCCTATCCTCTTACCTGCTTATGTGGGGCTCTAGTGCCCTGCCAGAAATGGGTGCCATGTCTGGTGGCATTACCACTGCAGTGGACAGCCAGTATGAGTAGTCATTGCGAGAAGCAAAGCTACAAACATCGTTGGTGCTACAGAACAAGAATGGCATGGTGCTGAATCTCTGCAAGCAACTACCAGCTGTTCCTAGAAGACAAAACAGGAGAGGTTTGTGACATTTAGGAGATTATATTTAGTGCAGTGACCAGAAGAGGCACACGATGGCACCCAATCTACTATCGTAAGAATTAAAACAGTTGGTAACTGTAAGAAGTGACTGTATGGTAAAATTATCTGAAAGCAAAATGCTTCTGATTTATACAAAAATATCTATATAATAAACAAGGGCTAAGAACAAAATCTGTTAAAATAATACAATCTTCTTGAATGGTATCAGTCCTTGACACAGTGGCAGGGATTTTTATACAAAAGCTGCTGCTTAAACAAAAGTTTCCGGTGACATTGTTCACACCCTAAGGCATCCCATTTAGCCTCCAAAACCTACAAGATTCTCCTTGACATCCTGTGGTACTGCTGTCAGCCCTGTGCAAATGTTGCAAAGGTTTATACTAAACACCTATCCATAAGTAACTGAATTCCTCCTCAAAAAACTCTAGGGATATCAACAAGGGAATATAGGAGCGCAGGAAAGAAAGGTGTCTTTTAAACCATGATTCCTGAATTGACTCCAGGCCACTCTGGAGACAGATGGTTGAAACCAATGATCATCTCAGACACTTACTGTAAATTTGCTTTCATGACAACTTAGCATTACTGGACTCTAAGAAAACAATCTGACATTTTTTACCAATACAGTACCAAGATCTTGTCCATGTGCCCGTTCATTTCCTTGTACAAAAAGCAGCGAGTAGCCAACATAGATCTGGGATGTCCCATGTGGGCACGAAGGAATCTTTGTTGTCTGACTATGCCGGGTAAAGATAAACCCTCTTCTTGCTGGGCCAGCAGTGATAGCACCTGGTGATCCAGGTAACCCCTGCAGACCTGGAAAGCCAATCAGTCCAGGTTGTCCTGTGGAGGGGAAATAAATATGTCTGCAAGTATTATAATTTTGTTAGAATTTTAATTTCTTTTAAATTAGTGAAATTGCTTGAAAACTAACAAAAATTACCAATAAAAAGATACAACTTAAAAATTGGTAGTATTTGTTGCAGGTGTAGGAACTCTTTCAGACCTAGCTCAGGTAGCTTTACACTGTGTAGCTTCATGGAACAGTGAGGTATTTTAAAGAACCATGGCCATTTTTACCAAAAAGAGCTAAAAGTAAAAACATTTTGTGATGCCTAAATAAAAATATTTAGTTCTATTTTGATGTAATAAAAAGGCATCCTGGTACCTAGAGATTTCAAGTGACTAAACAGAAGTGATTGATAACAGAAGAGCACAGTCAAAGCGTATTTCTGTAAATTATTACTTCAGTTGTGAACTTGCATCTGTTAATCTAAGAATGTGCTTACATGTATCCCTAAAGCTACAGTAAATGTTCTGTAAATTACAGAATCTCAATACACGTAAGAGGAAGGATTTACAGAAATCAGCAGTACAGTTTATCTGTAAAGTCAGCAGTACCAGTCAAACAGAGATGTCTGCTTTCCTGTACCTCTTCGTCCTGGAAATCCCCTGTCTCCTTTTGGACCAGGCAGTCCTGGACGACCTGGATGGCCAAAACTTCCTGGTAGACCTTTTACTCCTTTTGGTCCTAAATTGCAATCAACAAAAAAACCCCAGAGACATACAGCAGTAGTTATTCTAGCTTTTAATAACTGTTTATAAACTGTTTATATTCTAGCTTTTAATAACTGTTAAAAAAATCCCCACATAAATCTAGCTGTATTAGAATAAAAGCATGAACTTACTAAGTTTTGAGACTATCTGTACTGCTACTGCCATAATATTTCCTATCAGGAAGATTACAAGGAGATATTGAACGTACTGCAGAAAAATGCCTTCTGGCAAGCCTTCCTTCTTAAAGAGCTCCCTTCCTGGGGTGCAAATTTGTGCTACTGGGAAGGGTGGCCAGACAGCTACTGCATATCCACCTCATCCTACCTGCTCCTTGCTTCCCCATTTCTCACAGCTGTGGCAGGCCAATGGAGAAGAAGCCAGCCTCTCCTTTCCTTCCCACCCCCAGACTAGGACAGACACAATCACACTGGAGCATATCTAGAGTACTTCTATTACAGGTGGTAAATTCCCTCTCACCCACAAATGACAAAGGTCCTGAGCATGGTTCTGGTTTTATGAAAATGAGGAATGCTTTCATCCACTGTATTCCTTAGGCTTATGGTGAGGTATGTGCTCACTGACTCACTGCAAGAGTGGAGGGCAGACGGAATGGGACAGGTTATAAATATTAGGGTGTTAACAAGGTACAAAGAGCTGTTTTTAAATATGGTGAGTTTTTTTTAAAGATATGTCAATTTTCTATGCAGAAGTTTTCCCACCAAACCAAAATGTTCTACTAAGCAGCACACACAGACATGCATAGAGGTAAAAATATAAATCACCTTGTAGCCCAGGAATCCCTTGAATTCCTTTATCACCTGGTGTTCCTGGGATTCCTGGAAGTCCTGAAGGACCCCTGCTTCCTGGAATGGAGAATATTTTCCCAGAGACTCCAGGTGGGCCTAGCAGCAAAAATATAAAGAAGATCTATTGCTTTACATTAAAAGAAAGCAAACAAACTACAAAACAAAACAAACAAATCAACCTAAGTCAGCTGGTATTGGAAGGAGAAGGGTTGGTTACCATGCTGGCCCTTTGGTCCCCTTGGCCCTTCTGCACCTTGTGGTCCTGGGGGTCCTTGATTACCTTTTTCTCCTAAAAGAGAAGATTGAAGATACCTCTGTCTGGTTTAAAATGTCAAAACAACTGTTAAAGTTTCAGAGGCTTATTGAAGAGTCCTGCACAATCCATGCGAAGTTCCCAAAGGGTAACACGGCCTACAGGCTCATTTCAAATGTCAAAGTGGGTTTCTTCACCTCTGCTGCAACTGCGTAATTCAGAGATCAAGTGCACTCAATTTATAAGATGATACTGTCATGCCTGTCTATATAAAGGTTGCTCCATAAATCTGGTTTAACTTCCCAACTTTAGACTATGTCCTTTCCACCTTACATGTTTTTGTCAGTGGATTTGCGGCCTTCAAGTGGAGTTCAGCTCCCTTTAACCCTACTGTCAGTTATGCTGAAGGCCTTAAGAGAGTTGTAGAGTTTTGAGACACATTTGATAAGTGATGCTTTTTACTGTGCAAAATACGAGGTTACATTCAGATTATGCTCCACAGCTCTGCTTGAAACAAAAAAATTAACTAAAAAGTATTTTTAATACCATGTCAGGAGATTTGACATATGTGAAATGAGAGTTTGTTGTTTAAGAAAATAAGATTACTGTCTGTGCGGTGACTTTGCCCATCAGAACAAATTTAAAATGCACAATAGTTAGCATGGATCACAAACAGGTAGGTTAAAGAGGTAACGACAATTCTGTGTGACTGTAAATCATTCAATTGAAAAATGTGAATACTGCAGTAATGCAGGCCTACATATCATATTCAAATCACTAGAACACTGTCTAAATTACAAGGATTTTTTGCCAGCTACTTAGTCAACTAACCCTCAGGAATATGAAATTAATGAAGCCAATACATTTAACAGTTCATTTGCTGATAAACTGTAAATCAGATTATAATTGGGACTATTCTTACAGCAAACAGAGGACCCAGTGCTGTAATTATGATTAAATGCTCTTGAGTTCTGTAGCTAAGAGGTTGTTAAAGAGTCACATTTTCTAGCAGTGGTGGGATATTTCCAATTAGCAGACTCAGTGCCAAAGGCCTTACACCTCATCACTCACTAAGGACAAACCTGTTTTGAATTTGAATCCTCCTGAAATGGAGGTCATTGATGTGTTAGCCCTTCCTCACTTAAATGTCAGTTTGGACACACCCAGAGCACATACCTCAATGAAAACTCCCTTAGTGAATGCTTTCATTTAGACTCGATTTTCATGGCAAAACCTTGTGTCTCTAGAACCCCTCATACACAAATACTACTATAACTCAACATGTAAATGATTGTATTTTGCACACAGGAGTGTATATAATAAATATATGAATACCTTTTACACCTGGGAATCCAAGAAATCCAGGGTGCCCTCTAGCACCAGGATAGCCTGATCGACCTTCTATTCCCTGCAAATCAGAGAACATCAGTAATAAGAGGAGCAGCACCTCCACACTGTGAAACACATTTTATTTTTGTTCAGAATATTCAAAGCATTATGTTCACAGAATATGCTGCAACTAGAATTATCTGCTCCACTTTTAAGCATGTTAGAAATAGTCATATTATTGTTCATATTATCCTGCAATACAGAACAGCCAGGGAAATGACATACCAGGAATTAAAAAACCCAATTCTTACTGATCCACTTAAGTCCATAAAACCCACTTCTCATATCCATTTTGGCATTTCCTCTATTACAAGGTATTTTTATGAAAACGGGTGGGAGGAGATTCTTGTTTGGGTTTGTTGTTTGTTTTGAGGTTTTGGAGGGGTTTTTAATGTGTATTATTCTCATGGTAAGAGCAGATTATTGAAGCAGTAAGAAGCAATACTCCTTTCACTGACTTTGGGACCAGGAGGGCCAATGTCGCCGGCTGGGCCCCTCGGCCCTGGTATGCCATCCGCCCCTCTGACACCTTTGCTTCCTTTCACGCTGAGAGTGGGAAGACCAGGAAGGCCTGGAAAACCAGGAGCACCTATACAGAAACATCAGTTAGAAAAGACTACTTTTCATGTTGATTACACACAACTCAGTGTGTGTACATTCAACATTCAGTGGCTCCACAATGATACTCATGTTTACCACCTCAGTGTTTCCCAAGGAAATATACACACTTAAAAAAAAAAATCAACAAATTTTTCCTAGCCTGCTAATTTAATCTGAGATCAGAATTTACAGTAGTACTCTTTAACACTACAGGTTTTTGAATATCCTGCAGTTGTAGCTAAGCCTGGAATTACAGAATCATTTACGTTGGAAAAGACCTTAAAGATCATGAAGTCCCAACTGTAAACCTAACACTGCCACGTCCTCCACTAAACCACGTCCCTAAGTGCCACTCATGCTATCTCACTTAGCTAAAGTTGGATCTCAGCTGCCCCACAGACCACACAGGAAGAAAGCAAGATAATGCAGTCAAGTGGACTGGAAAGCTTAGAGTTATTTTTATTTAAATGCCACTGCATAGATCATGTTGTTTGCAATGGTAATACTGCATTAACTGCTAAAGGGCCTGTTTAAATATGAAACTCTCTTGGGGGAATACCCCTTTCAACCTTGAATTCTGGATAGGCTCTCTTCTGCTTTCAATTATCAGTATATAGTTTCAGATAAACAGGAGTTCTAACAACACACCTGGTCTTCCACGTGCACCAGGAACACCTCTGTTCCCTTTTTGGCCAGTGATTGCCATGCCTGTGGCGCCTTGAAATCCAGGTAAGCCCACTAAGCCCGGAGGTCCAACAGGTCCTTGATCTCCCTGATGACCTTTCACACCTGGAGGCCCAGGAAAACCAGGCAGTCCCATGTCCCCTTTGATTCCTGCAAAGTGTGAATATTACATGTGGGGAAGGACATCAAGACAGTAAGGTGATGTGACAACTCAGAATATGCGTTTCCTATACCACAAAGGTGGAATTCAGCCCTTGTTTTTAGTACAGAGAAGTGCCCAAAGCCACCTTGCTACCCTAAAGCAAAATAGCTGGGAGAAGACAGGACTCACTGCAAGGTACACAACACTCTTTTAATTAAAAAAACCCCACACAAATTAAAAAAACCCCACTCCACTTCAGAGATAGCTCATCCCAAGGAATAAACTTGCAAGGAGGATAAACAGACAAGAGAAGGAAATATTTATTGATGCATAAGTAAAAGAAATGATTCTGAAGTTGATTTTAGAGTGCTTTAATTTTACTTTTTTAAAGTAAAGTAAATGACTGGATTTCTACCAGCACTAGAAATACAATGTAAAACCTAAAAAATGTAGAGTCCCTTCTGTTTATCAACATAAGAGGGAAGATGAACAAAATTAAAATGCAACCACTGCAGCTTTTTTAAAGTATGCTTAGTATTCTGCAAGATCTTGTTTTCCTAAGAGCATACTCTGTTAATCGAATTACATATCACAATAAAATTTCAAAAGCTCTAGAACGTGTATGTCACCTTCACAAGACCACAGAAGTCAGCTTCTTTATTTCCCTTTTACAATAGCCCAAACTTTACAAGCAACAACTCTTGATATTTAATATATAGGACCAAACCATTGATCAAAAGCACAGAATCACTCCTGAATGCCCCTGACACTCTTAGTGCCATTTCAAGCACCTGAAAGCAGGAGAGGACTTGATGATGATGCTGGGATTTAAAAATTAAGCTGTTACTTTTTGAAAAGACAACTCACCTCTACGTCCAGGAATGCCTCGAAGGCCAGGGATCCCTCTCCCTGGTGGTCCTGTAAAATATTAGGTCACATTACACTCACAGTCCTAAATAATTTTTAGAAAACATCACAATTTTCTAATATTTCATGCATTTCTTCAGAATTCACTGAAGTGAAGTATCAAAAGGCAGAGTACTGTAGTATGTAAAATAAAATTTATTATTTTCATTTCTTCTACACAAAATCAAAAATTAAATTTTTAAGTTTTTATCCCTAGGAGGAACTCATTGGTCAATCATATTTGAGGTACATTCTACAAAAATAAGCTTTTTTCACAGAAAAAAATAGAAAAAAACCCTGCATTTAATTTAGTTATTAAGAAAAATAACTGTAAATACCTAAAAAACATATATATATATAAACAGTGATTATTTCAAAGTTAATATGAAAAAACTTTCTAAATACTCTGGGTGCCTTCTGAGTATCTTCTTGATACTAACATGCAAAGAAATATTTTCAGTCAGAATTCAGAGTTGGACAAAATCTATCTGAACACTGATAACATCAGGAGTGACATTTATAGGAAAGGTGTCACAACCCAAGCTCTAGGTCATGGAAACTTTCACTATCCATGCAGGGAAACACTATGATTCCTTTTATTCTATATTCATGTAAAACAGAAGACTCCTTGGAAAATATTTTGTTTCTTTAAATCTCTTTGAGATTAAACCCATAAGAACTGTTAACAGCAGTACTTCAGCTCTTGCAGACATAAACATTTTTAGGTGACATTATGACAAATCACACATAGAATACAGCATTTATAATGCACTTGGGTTGTTGACAGCATGTACAAATATTACATAGAATATAATGTATAACCTTCGACTTATAAACTTAGCTTTGGCTCCATAGAAGCTCCTTAGTAATCCTTTCCAAATAGTCCTTGTCAGTATAATTACAGAAAAAAACAATTGTAAAGTAGAATGAAAATCTTTCACTTGTGTTACCTGGTTCTCCCTTTACTCCTGGGGGACCAGGCAAACCATCCTGACCTTGAGCACCCCTTTCACCAACAGGTCCATGTTTTCCAGGGACTCCAACAGCACCTATGAATTACAATGGACCACGATATAACTTTTACTTCCATAATTTTGTAGTGAGAAGATTTGACTCTCCTTTATTAAAATTTAATTAACTGAGCTACTTCAAAGATAGGTGTAGCTGTGTTGGTATAGAGCAGCATATAGCTTGTACTGAGCTCACTGGACTTCAATGGATTTAACACCCCCACTATTTTCACAGACATAATAAAGCCTGCAACACATGCCTCTCTGTCTCTGCATATGTACACACTGCCCCTGAAGTATATTTTTAATTCTGTTTTAGTTCTGTTGCTTTAGCAGACAACTAAAACTCTGCCTCCTCCTTCTGCTCCAGTTAATTTTCTTCTCTTCACCTACATATGTCTCTAGTTTATTATTCTCTTTTAGGAGGTAGAATCTAAAGAACTTAAGCCTTTCTTATAATTGCATGGATATCACGTATTGAGACCCTTGGATAAGTACTTATAAATAAAAAAGGGCAAAAAGCTTTCCAGTAGTGAAACTAAATTAAAACTTTTTGCCTCAGCTGAACTGGTAACATTAAAAAGTGGCTGTTAAAAGGAGGGAGACAAAGCCTCAAACTGAAATGAAATCCCAAACCCAGGCCAGTGATTTAGGAGAGATGCTATACACCATACCAGGAGGGCCTGGGAGTCCCTGCTGTCCTGGGCGGCCCGGACATCCTTTAACACCAATATCTCCTGGGGCTCCACACTCTCCTGTAAGAAGAAAAAGTGTGGCAGAGGGGAAAAGGCATCATCCCTAGATCCAGACTCAGTACAAGAGCTTTGCTATTGTTTCTGCTTTGGCCAGCTGCGAAAGTTCTGCAAGTGATGCAAGCTGGCCTGGCTGCCCTGACCACAAAGGAGCTGTTGAGGGTCACAGCAATCAATACAAATCGATGTTTCCCCCACCAGGCACCCTGTGCAGCTGGAGGAATTATCTTCTTCTAGATGCATGTCAGCAGCTCACCATCCCTCCGAATTAACCCATAAATTAACCCCTCCAAAAGTACCCCATACCTGGCATTCCTGCACCTCCAGTTTCCCCTCTGATCCCATGTGGTCCTGGTACTCCTCTAAGTCCTGGATGACCCTGAGACCCTTTTTCTCCTTTGTTGCCAAAAACTCCTGGGGGACCTGGATCTCCCTGGGAAATAGCAGTTGCACATAAACAGGTAAAGAATCACATAGAAGAATAGAAAAATGACATGCAATTTTAAAGGTTAAGTACATGTAATTGTGTTTCATTAGGATTTTCAGACAAAAACCAAAGCAGGCCTACATGAGGTCTTCTCATAATACCACTGATCCTTTAGACATAGCTAAGATCTATTCTTAACCTTTATAAACCAAGTTGTTTATAGATATTTTCCCTGGCACAGCTTCCCCTTCTATTTTATTCTTTTGATCCAAACATCCATTCCTTAGGCAATATGCAGCTATACAAAATACTGAAATGTGTATTTTTTTTCCTTGAATTCCTACTGACTTTTTTGACAGTAATCTCATCGGGGCTACCCAGCTAATACAGAAAACAAAGAAATGGTTTAGCCAGATGACAGGAATTATAGAGGAACTTACAGCCTCAGCCATGCTTTTCAGGTAATCTCATAGGTAAAAAGACTTCCAGTTATTCAACAACCAGACCACGTGGAGTTAAACTATCCAATTGATCTAACTTAAAAATACTGCTTTGTTCTTCGCAATATACATCTGACCAAACATAGCATATACTGAATGTAACATATATTGCTAAGAAAAAAAAAATTAATCTTCTGCAAGGATATTACCAGACTATCAAAACCAAACAGTAAAAGCTTAGATTACACAACTTTTGCATCTGCTAAGATGATGTTTTGCTGTACTTTTTATCATCCTTGTTCGGAACGAACTTTTACAGAAAGCAGGTTACTTCAAGATGTTCCATCTTTATAGATAAGAAATTCTAGCACAAAAGAAGTGAAATATAATGAAATAAAAATTGTCTCCCAAGTAATGACACATGAGAATTTTAGTATTTCTTACCACTAACAAATCATCTATTTCTGCAAACTCTGCAGCTCTTGCTTACATGTGTCTGTTCTGTTTCTATATTCAAAGGCTCTGCCTAATAGGAAAATTTTTCCACTGCCTTTATACCTTTGGACCAGGTTCTCCTGGAGGCCCAGCAGAGGGGTACCCAGGATCTCCTTTGTCACCTGGAAAGCCACCATAGCCTGGAGGACCAGGGTCACCTGATGGTCCTGGAAAGCCTGGAGATCCTTTCTGGCCTTTTGGACCTGGAAAAATACCAATACTGATAACATTCTTAAAAGGATCATAACTGCATATCACACCTCTTCTTTTGTGAGCTGTTGCTTATATAGACAGATATTAATTTTTCATTAAAGTAATTTAATCAGTGATTTTATTTCTTAAAAGAGGTTCTTACATGTAATAATATATAAATTAAAGAATTTAGATAGAGAGGAAGAATTGCATTCTGCAAGTCAAGCAAAAGCTGGGGTGAAGATAAGTCTGTGCATACTAAAGAATAAATCCCAGTCTAGGTATTGTGTGGTGTGCTTACAGCAACAGCTCAGACCTGTGCAAATGCTTCTATAGAGCTCTATGAATTTGTAATACAGCTTGAGAGAAAATGACCTGGAATTCCCATGTCCCCTTTGTCTCCGGGTGCACCTGGGAATCCTTGCCCTCCAGGAATCCCTGGAAGACCCATAAATCCTTTGGCTCCTGCAAGATGAAGAAATAAATGTCATCTTCACATGTTTGCTTTAGACACTGGCTGGATGCTAGAGCTGTCATGAATACAAAGTCCTCTACCACACACCTTCTTTTGGTACATTACTATTTTATAGATAATCGACATGGAGCCTTTTGTCCCAGACACAGATAAAATTATCATGGTTTTTTTCAGAAAGTCAAGAAATAACAAACACCTTATGTATCAACATTAAAATTAAGGTTTTTGACCACAGCACTTAGGGGCAGCCACTGAAATGATAATAAAAAGCTCTTGAGTGTGATCTAGGCACTTTTCCCCCCACTGACTTATCTTTAGATTAATTTAGGTAAATTAGCACTCAGTTTAATGACTGAAAGATCCAGATGCATCTAGAATGTTCTCTGAACATTCTAAACTCCAGGGTACCAGCAATGCCTGACATTTTTAAATCTGCTTTTCACTGGAAATCCACTAATTTTTTGAAATACAAGCCAAACATGTAGGCTTTGAAAAGGGAAATACAATTCATCTGAAATTTTAAAAAAATCCGAAAATATTTAGAATTTTAGAATTAATTTTTAAATAATATTGAGAATTCAAACTTCTCTTCACTTTTTATAAATATTAATTTTTATTCACTGGTTTCATCAGCTTTTAGACTTTATTGTTATTCGGTATTTAATATTATTTTCTATTTGTCATCCCAAAAAATGGTCTATATTGGAAAGAAAACAAAGAATCACTCGGTGATAGCTGCTATGACTTTGAAATAGCTTTTGAAATTGCTGAGTTTCAGAATTCTCAGAAAAGCTTGAGAGTTAACAGAGAGAATGTAGTGCTGCTTCTGGAGCCAAGTTGGTGTGCATTGGGGCAGTAGCATCTCCCTGCCCACACGGCACAGTCATTTTCAATAACACACATTCCATACCTGGTAGACCAGGCATTCCTTCAGACCCATCAACACCAGGGGGACCTTGCACACCAACATCTCCTTTTTCTCCCCTTAGACCCATTCGGCCTTGAACTCCTAAAATGAAGTTTCATTTTAAAAATATTAAAAAGCAACATCCTAGAATATAAGTTTTGTACAAAGTTTTAAATTTCATAACTCTTTAAGCTAATGAAACAGAAGTAGCGCACAGGATTTTCACTCTGTGAACACACATAAGCAAAACACAAGCTTATAAGTATATAAGCCTCTTGGTACTACTGACATATTATTACTGGTTTAGCATTAAAATAAGAGCTTTTTGAAGGAATAAGGACGTGTTAAAATTGAACTGAATTTCCAATGTAATATTCAACTATCCCATAAATAAGAAGGCAGTTCTAGTGTTTAGCAATTATTATTTCAAAACCATGTGAGTACTCTCAGCAGTAGTGTCAGTTTATTACATATTTTATAGTCCACTGGAACTGCAAAATAGATGACAACCCTGACTAGTTTTTAATGACAGAACAAGGAATGTGTACCTTTTAAACCTCGCTCTCCTTTGTCCCCAATACCAACCAAGGTCTCAGATGGTCCAGGAAAACCTTTATCACCCGGTTCACCTTTTTCTCCAAGAAGCCCTTTCCTTCCTTTTATTCCTGGGAAACCAGGAGAACCTGCAAGGAAATAGTGAGATTTTCTGAAGAGACCTGACTAGAGGATACAGTAAAGGAAACCAGATAATGCCAGTCTTCAAAAGCAATTGTAATTTACATATGCAAATATATATTCCAAATCAACAACCTAAACCAGCTTCTTATACTGCTCCCATCATCAGTAAAACACCTATGAGTACAGATTATGGCAAGAGATGGAAATAATTTCTCATAGTGAATAAACATATAATCTTGTGTCTGTTGAATAAATATAATAATGGTATCCACATAGGATAGGAAAAAACCCAGCAAAAAGGCTCTCTGCTCTTTATTTAGCAAATCTAAAAAAATTAAAAAGAAAAGGTGGCAAGTCAAAACTACTAGAAAATACGATGATTTCATTCAGTCTACAGACTGCACTTACACAGAAGAGAGATTTACCAAGACTCAGAGAAATTCCAGTACAACATCTGCACTCAGGAGTGACAATACACATGGATCACAAGACTAACTTGAGCATCGAAATTGGTGCATTCTAAGTAATAATGAAGGCAGATACAGTGGTCACTTGCCTCTCATTCCTGGGTTGCCTGGTCTTCCAACCATGCCAGGGGGTCCAGGAATTCCTAACAGTCCCATGACACCTGGATCTCCCCTTGCACCTGTGGAATTGAAGCACTATTTGTTAGTATTTGATCAGCTAAACAGAACATTACTTCAGAAAACTACACATATGCCTGTCATTTCAGTGTTTAACTGCTTATGTTATTTTTTCTCCATTTCTCTAACAGTCCAAGCCAATTTTCCTGTCTTTAACCACAGTACCACGACTTAAAACCCCCAAATGACCTACATTAGTAGCTGCAACAGCTCCTATCAATGAATGAAATAACTGACAGCAAGGATAATGGATCTGAGATATCCACACAGGGATGAGAGATCAGTCATGAGATGTATGGGAATGACATTCCTTTCTGGCTCAGGAGTCAAAACCAGCTGGGAAATAACAACTCCCTTAAATGCCATCTGAAGTCTGTGTTTGCAAAATTGAGTCAAGTGCTACATGTTTATCAAAAGCTTTACAGATTCTCAATATAAAAAGGCATGTACCATCTCCTTCCTGAAGCGTAATGATTTGATATTAAGGAAAAATCTTTGTTAGAAATAAGAAACATTACATGACTGATTTATTTTACTCTTCAAAACAAATTTGAACCTATTTCTGAAAGAAAAAAAAGAAACAAGTTAACCCTACAGGGACCACTTAGCTCACTTGAAGTAAGAACAAAACACTTTGCACTTCCATTGTGCTCGAGGAGTTGCTTTGAATATTAACTATTTCATGTGCTACTGCAAGGACATTACTGTACAAAAAACTGTGTAAAACGCTGTTCTCAGAGATACAGAAAATGCCACACTGAGTCAAGAGAGCTTCAAGATTTGCTCATCATTCGAGGAAGAATGATTTATTAGTTTTCCATAAAAATCTCAAAAATGAAAGCTGTTGATGGAAAAATATTTCAGCATCTTCAGTCTGGAAAAGTATGACCTTTTTGCACACCTCTTTGCAAAACACATTTCTGCAAAGACTCACTTAATTGCTACATCAAAACAAGTATTTGGGAATCCTTACCTGGCAAACCAGAGATTCCTGGCCTTCCAGACTGTCCCTTGGGACCAGGAAATCCCGTATTTCCCTGAAGACCCATTAATCCGAGTTCCCCAGGCTTTCCGTAGATCCCTGGGATACTCAAACCAGGAGGACCCAGGCTTCCTTTTGAACCTTGTAAACCTCTTCCTCCTAAGAAAAGTTCAAGACAGTGCAGTATGATAGATGTGCCTGAAAAACAAACCTTCATCTCTATCTTTACATCATAAGCATGAAACTTCTTGAACTCTGCCTGTTTGAAGCTAAACATGAGATCTGCAGGGCAACAGACACATTGAGAAAATCTTACAAGGGCTGTGGGTTGGGTTTTTTGAAAACAGGGGAAAAAAAAGTGAGAGTATCATTTTCTTTCTCAGAAAAAGAAGAAAAACCCAAACATGAAAACCCCACCAATTTTGCATTCATTCTTTAAAAAAAAAAAAATTAAAAAATCCTTTTGAGATCATATATAGGAAAAGGAATGTGCTGCGTACCTGAGTATGCTTTTTTAAAAAAGAAAATAATATGCAGCACAGGCAGGTACTTTTGGGACCCTAAATTGTTTTCCTACCTAGCTGAGCTCTTCCTTTCTTTTATCTCTTTATCAATCCCATTGCAGCACAGAATCTAAGTTCAGTCTTACAGGGGAGATACGAATGAAATATCCTTTTTCCTGTGGAATTTGGGTCACTTCGTGATTACTCTTTATACTGTCCAGTGGAATCTGAATCTTAATCCATCTTCATCAGTGCACATGCTTCCTCCCATCTACAGAAAGAGCTTCTTTTAAATGGACTCATATTTTCTTGCATACTATTCTAGAACCAATATCCAGAAACAATTTCAGCTGTCTCAGGCCATTGGAAGGCAGAAACAAAACCCAGACTCACCCAGCCAAATGGCACTTTTGGGCCAGAAAGTCCTACCTGGTGGGCCTGTAGCTCCCTGGCCACCTGGCAAACCTGGCAGGCCAATAAGACATTCAGCAGGTTTCCCTGGAAAACCTGGGTCTCCAGGAAGTCCAGGTGGGCCACGATCTCCTAAAAGAAATGAGACTGGATTCACAACCAAATTAAGTTTCAGGCTGAGTGACCATTGTTTGACTTGGCATTTTTTAAAATACCTTGCTGGGCTCCCTGAGCTCCTCTGACAACATTACCTCTTAGGCCATCATCACCGTCACGTCCAGGATGCCCTGGTAGGCCCGGGAGCCCTGGAAGTCCAGCTTCACCTCTTGAGCCAGGACTGCCATGTCCTCCTGGTGAACCCAATCTTCCTGGCTCTCCAGGAATAACCATGCCTGGGTCACCCTGCAACACAGAGAGAAATGTAAACAATTCTCTGTGCTTTGCAAATCTGCCAAAATATTTTCTCCGCTGTAGGAAAAATGACCTTATTTTATTAGGGTAATTCTCTTTATTCCCTTTGGATCCTTCACACTATAATTTCTAATGGCTTCAACTCAGCAGATCACTGGATGTTCCTTATTGACCAGCTGAGGAATTCATCTAGACAGCTTTTAAACTTTGTCTCCTAACCCTAACAAGCTGCTACTGAGCAATGCAAGACACTTCCCTCCATTTGGTCTTTACTGCACTGGGATGCTTTCTGTAGCTGTGAAAAGCTTCGGACTTCTGTCTGAAAGTGGGGGTGAAGCTTGTGGAAATATAACATTTCCTTTATTTTTTTTTCACAGTCCTATTTTTTATCAAAATATTTATTTAAATGATCAAACTCAGCACCCAGATATGTCCCAGAATACTCAGTCAGTTGTTGAGGTTTTTTAAAATCATTCTTCTGAACATTGTTTTCCGTGAAGACTGGTTTTATCACAAATGTCCCAAGTGAATTCTCTGCCTCAAAATGAGTTGGTTTTTTTTAGCTGACTGAACTGCTGGTTGTTTTGAGTACCAGAAAATCAACATTTTCATAAAGCAGTCAGTAGACCTGCACTTATACCAGTCATTAATGATATACCTGGACCACAGAGGCCACTTCACATCCAGATGTTCTGTGGCATCAAATACAGATTAAATGGTTAAAAAAAAAGAAAAAAAGTCCCAACCTCAACCCCTTTCCTTTGTTATGTCAAAAAACACACAAAAGAATGACATATTGGCACACACACAAAAAAAGAAATGCCATGTTTTCAAATCATTTAGGTGTTAATATTTTGTTCAAAATTGAATCCTAATTACAGAGTAGCCAAGAATCAGTAGATTAGCTTCTGCTAATCAGCAAGAGTGGCTGCAGTATTACCTTCAACCTACTTTCTTCGTGCTTCAATTCAACAGAGCACTTCCTTAAATGAAATACATACTTACTTGACCTCCATCAAATATATGCTTACTGGGATTTCTGAATAGGCATCTTTTCAGCAGCTGTGGTCTTAATTTTTTTCCTGTAAGCAATGCAATATCCTTCTTGTGGTCTGAATGCTGAAGCAGGAAAACATGCCAAACACTTGGACTTCTGAAATCTTGTATTTGGATCTAAAATTCTGGCTCGAGCCCCTTTTTTTAGAAAGAATTTAATTTCATAGTTTGTGCATCACTAGTCAAGAAAGAAAGGGATTCCTACATTCCTCACAATTTTTAATTTATTTGCTCAGTATCAACTTTAATGAATGGGACCTACGGAAAAGTTTGTGCTGTATTTCTAACCGAACCTTTTGTCCTGGTTGTCCTAGGTTTCCAGCTCGGCCTGGATCTCCAGTCTTTCCTTCACAACCTGGTGGCCCTCTGCCTCCTGCAAGTCCTTTATCTCCTGCAAAAGGAATTAAATGGCAGTACAGATGTTTTATTTTACAAGAGTATTTGTATGTGTGCAGTTATGAGCCTCTGATGTTAATGCAGCCTACATGAACTGAAGGGAGCATCTTGATTTCAGGACTGGGGTGACACACAGCATCTTGTTCCTTATATATTCATTTAAAATTGACTGTAACACTACTTGTTAATTAACTGATTTGAAGCAAATCACCATTTTTTTTCAAGTGAAGACATTCTGGTGTCAGTTCCCTACTGTTCTCTTTAACAAGTAACTTGGTACAAGTTTGAGTATCTGAGCTTTTTTGATACTTCCTGTCCTTATAGGATTATGAGAATTTCCTAGTATTTCTAGTGTTCAAAGGGAGGTATAACTTTGCATGAGGAATGGCCAAATTTACAGTATTGAAAAAGGTTTCTATTACCTGCACACTAGAGCAGGTATTGCATCATACATAACCAAAATAGATTAAAAATAAAGTACTGACATACTGTTATACAGCTCTATCTCTGTAACACATGTCCAGGGAAAGAGAATCCATCTGAATTAAGCACTCAGATGAGACAGCTGCACCTGTTTGGGCAGTATTCCAGAAAACATCAATGTCTTTTAAAATATTTCCCTACTGTCAGCTTTGATACTTGATACTCTGAAATGCTTCAAAATATTTCAAACTTGCAATTTCTAAGACTTAAGGCAGTAAATTACAAGACTGCTAAAAACACTTACCTGTCTGCTCATTGATTTATTTTTTTAACTTGCTAATTATTTTAAGGTGCACTTAAAAAAAAAAAAAAAGATTTTTTGTTTGCTTGTTTTGCTTTTTTTTAAAAGAAGATCGAAAAGAATATTTTACCTTTTGGACCTGGGTTTCCAGGAAACCCAAGTCCTGGAAAGCCTGTGTCACCTGTTGGTCCTGAATGTCCTGGATCGCCTGGCTGGCCTCTTGCTCCAGCCCTACCTGTACAAAGAAAATAAGTAAACTGTGAATTGTCTTACCACAGGACATCAGCTTGTAAGATTAGATTAGGTGTGTTAGAGTTTATCATTATTAACAAGGACACAACTGTAGATTACATTAGAATTTAGACACTATTTCTCCTCCACTGAAGATTTTCACAGTTAAAATGCTAATTGCATTCACAGTATGAGTGTATGAGTCTGTGAGTTAAGTTTTTATGCAACCTGGTCAAATTCCAGACTCCTAGAAACAGCTACACTCAGACACAAATCTTCCACTTCTTGAGAGGTTAGAAACACACATTATAGGCATGAGGCTTGAAACAGGAGCAACTATAAGAACAGAAGCTACCATAAAGTTGTCAAAAAACTTCCTGTGCTGTTCAGGAAAGTTTTAAGGACTATTGTTCAGTAAAGATGCCTTAAAGTTAACCTGACTGTTAACTAATCTCTGATTTTAACTGTTTTACTGAATTAGTGCAGTACTCACCGGGCACTCCTGGGGGTCCAGGTAAACCACGGGGTCCTTGAGGTCCCGGCAATGCAGGTAGTGGAGTTGCCCTACTGGTCTCTCCTTTCAGACCTTTCAGCCAATACATAATAAAATATTACAAGGGCATATAGTTTGGCAATGTGTAATCTCAAGCATTCAAAAATATTAGTGGTCAATCTACTTGGCTAAAAACGTAGTCTTCTACAGTTTCCATGTTTCCATAACTCCAACAGACTTTGAAAAGCCTTCACATCCTGGCTTCATTAAGTAAAATCATCTCATTGACACCTGCAGTCTTCCTCTCAGCCCTCCTGCAGTCTAGTGGAGACCCAGAAAAGGAAGCAAAAAGTCACCAGGAAAATAAGGCAACCGAGAAATGCTTGAATCTGCAACTCCATGTCATAAAGACTCTGTGGGCATTATTTTTAAGCAACCTTGACAATATCTGCCATTCAGGTGAATTCTTCCAGATTATGCTTGCCTGTAAAGACCTACACTGTTATGTTTCCAGCACTCAAACATTATTATGCCCTTCATATTTAACACTGCTGACTTAGTTTATGCTAACAATGACGACTGGATGCATATGTGAATACTTTTTGTTTCCACAGTGAAGACAGTCAAGCACTGGAACACTTTGCCCAGAGACAGAGTGCTGTCTCTGTCCTTGGAGGTTTTCAAGGACCAACTGGATAATGCCTTGAGTAACTTGGTCTGATCTTACAGATGTCCCTGTGCTGAGATGAAGTTCAGAGTTCCTTCCAACCTCAATTATCTTACGACCCTAAGACTCTTGCTATTGTCTTTGGAGGGGCCAAAGCTGGGACAATGCTGTGGAAGTTCCATGGCAAGGAGAGGTTTGCCATGTTTCATAAATTATGTCTTTGATGTCAATCTATCTCCGCAATTTTAATCAAGTACTCTTTAACATAGGTAAAACACAGTAAAATAGGGAAGTTACAAACCAGCTTCTCCAGGTAATCCAGGTGGTCCAGGTATTCCTTTAGAGCCTTTAAAACCTCTTACTCCTTGTGGTCCATACCCTGGCAGTCCAGGAAGCCCCATTTCTCCAGGAAGCCCAAGTCTACCAGGCAATCCAGGTAGTCCTCTATCTCCTTTTGATCCAGCCAATCCCTAATGATCACACATGTATACCAAGCATTACTTGCTTTCCACACCAGCTTTCTCAACAAAACGCCCATTTCACTGACTATAATTTTGTATTATTTTAATAACAGAGTAGCTCTGATAATTTAAGAGAAAATTTTTCCTCTGATTTACTTGTGATTAAGTAAATATAAATTTGAACATCAACGGTTACAAAGAGAGGGCTATTCAGAGGGAAACAGAAATGAATACAATTGCCTGATTTTTTCCAATCACTGTATTGTTGCACTGTACACTTTTCTTCTGTTTTAAAACATATTTGGCAAAAACCAAAACCCACCTCAGCTCTGATTCTCCTTGAATACTGTGGAGTCAGGTTTAGAGACAGTAATAGCTGAATCATGTTAACAGTTTCTCACCCAACATAACACAAAATAACTGTCAGTTTTTGTTTCTGCTGAGCTCTGCCCTAATGGTTCTAGTTTTATGGTCAGTTCTCAGTGAAGATTAACTCTTAAAGACTTAACAGGAAGTATTTGAATTATTAAGCATTATAAGTAGTCAGGAAAATATATTTTTAAAAGATCTTATCCATCATAGAAATCTAACATAATGCTGCAGTATAAATATCCAAACTAACACCTCATTATCCTGCTGAGGTTTCTCAGCAATGTGCACCTACTCTGGCCTCATCTCTCTCTGGTATTACATCAGAGCATTTCCTCCCATTCTTTCACACATATTGGTGGTTATAGTTGAGGACAGTACCCTCAGTCAGGTAGGGGGTATTCAATCGAAATATCTGCATAGATTAAACAGATTGTTGTAATAGATAAAATACTGACTTAGGTTTCCATGACTTCCATATTAATTGCAAACAGTGCATACCCACCTCTTCACCTTTAGAACCCTTGGATCCTTTAGAGCCAGGTCTTCCAGGAAATCCACTTGAACCTCTTCGTCCTTCGTCTCCCCTGACTCCTGGATCTCCTCGCTCACCTTTTGGCCCTTCTGGATGTATATATCCTGGCTCACCTTTTGATCCTTTAAGTCCTTGATCTCCTCTAAAACCTGGAGGTCCCTAGAATAGAGTAATCAAAAGAATTTCAGTGCTAGATGTATGTCATCTGGTTTTGAGTTTTCTTTTTTTAAAATTAAATACCTCAGAGGGGTTCCCCTTATTCTCACCTTTATTCTCTGTAATGGTACACTTCAATGAACATGGTTTTGGGTTTTTTTGTCTTTTTTTTTCTCCTACCCTTACATCTTTTGACATGACTACCATTTCATTTATGCTACTACAAGCAGGAGTAATATAGCATAATTTAATGGGTAAGACCATGGCACAAAAAAAAGGACTTTAAGACCTAGTTAGAGGTTTCTCCTCCACATGGGAATACTTCCCCAGGGACACTCTAAGGGCCATAGCTGGCTCTGTTCATAGTTAGCTTCGCTATCCCTTCTCTCCCCCACAGGTTACAAAGCAGGTATACTATCCCAAAACCAGTACAAGCTGAAAGCACACTGGGCTCTAGTGATCTTGGGCTCATGAACTCTTAGGGAGCTCCTGCAAAGCCTGTTACCAGACTCATTCTGCATCTGTACACCAACCACCACAACGAACACTTGTGCATGATTTTTTTATTGGACAGTACTGGCTGTACTCTCCCACAAATAATTACTACTACAAGCACAAGTTAGAACAAACAAATGGCACGTGTGTGGCAGCAGGTGGCAGCCTTCCTTCTTCATAATGTTTCCTAGGAAAGACTGTCCTTTGCACTCCTGAAGAGGGCATTATGAGAAGCAAGTTTCCCTGCACAGCTGGGGCTTTAGCAACTCCTGAGTATGCTGGAAACAAGAGAAGTAAGAAGTCTGACAAAGATCACAGCACACAAAAATCCATATATGCTTTACAGTCACTGCCACGATTATTGAATTACATAAAGGAACAAAAGTTAACTATAGACTATCCATACCAGATAGAACAAGCAGTCTCAGCACCATGAAATGCAGCACAGGTTAATCACACAGGTATTTACCTGCCTCACTTCCTGGGCCAACTTGCTGCACTGAACAACCAGGCTCATGTAAAGCTGTGTGAACCATACAAAACGTTCTCTGCCTTGCCTCCCATGCAAACATACTCATTACTACAGGAAAAAACCTGTTGAGATCACCCAGTATGACACTGTATGTAACACTAGCCATGAGGCTTCTCTGAGATAATTCTTGTGGGATCTGAATGTTAATCTGAAAAAACAGTCTTACTTGAGCCCCTGGAAACCCTGGTGCTCCTGGAGAACCTGGAGATCCTTTTGGACCTGTTGTTCCTTCTCTACCTGCAAAAGAAACAGCATATTTTTTTGAAGAAAAATGAAAACAAGGACATGGATTTTAACAAGCTCCAAGAACTGCAGCCAGAATTCAGTGTTTCTGTTGTTACATCGACTACATCGTCATAGACTGAGCTGGCTTCAGGCTGCATGTAAGCGTATCAGCACGCTGAGTTCAGATCTTTTAGGGCTTGTGCTCATACCAGGCTCTCACACTCACCATCACCTCAGGACTAGTTCAAGGACTGCAGGCTGCAGACATGCCCACATCTGATTCTCACGCTAGAAGCAAAATCATTTGCACTCCTACCATCCTGTTAGGAACAAGATAACTTACCAGGCACGCCATCCTGACCACGAGGCCCAGGAGAACCGGGAAGACCAGGTACTCCCGGAATATAGCTACAATCAGTACACACACGAGCATCATCACCTACAATGAAAATAAATCATTAGTTGCTCCACAGCAAGTAATTTTCAAGCTTAACTAATATGCTACTTAGTTTGTTATAGCTAGCAGTTTTTGGCCAGGAGTGGTAGAATCATGGACTTAATTTCGTTGGAAGATCACTTCCAACATAGTAATAAATTACCTTTGGTCAGTCAATCAGAACTGGCTACAATTAATTGAAAGGACAGAAACATTTGGTTTAAATCTCTTGATTTTTTCAAGTCAAGTCTTAGCAAACAATTTGGATACAGTAACTCTACTGATAAGCCAAATTCTCTTAAAAGAAGAAAAGGACATACACTTCAAACTAACAGAACTCCGTAACACTCAGGGTCATTCTAATGACAAGCAAAGGGCAAAGAGATTCAGCAGTTCCTGTGGGTGGAAGTTGCAGCTTCTTTCAGACACCAACTGTCAGCATGAACATAGCAACAGGAGAGTACAAGGCCCTCCCAGTCTGCAGTAACTGTTCCAGTGAAGGTACTCCCTGCTGCAGTTGTGTACAGCTGGTGTGCAGCACTGACACACGCACTGCTCTTTCAGTTGATGTAAGGGGAAGATGATATCTTGATATCCCTAATGAATGTTCTTAGAACTCCTGAACTCAGCAAATGACTTAAGAGGTAAATTGAATTAAAAAATTAAATCTAATGATGATCCATGAAGATTACTGGATTGTACCATCTACTTTTGAGTGACAGTTATCTGAAACTGACCTTTCATGCCAGTATCTCCTGGAGGTCCTGGAGGTCCTATACACCCTGGCTCTCCAGGAAGTCCTGGTAGGCCAGTTCCAAATGTTACTCCACCTGTTAATGAAATGAACATGGCATCATTACATCAGCAGATTATTCAGACAATTCTCTACTTGCTAAAAGAGAAAAAAGTTGCAGAGATGAGCTGGAGACAGTATTCTGATCCTTACAGGTCCCTTCCAACTTGAGATATTCAACAATTCATTTAAAATAGAGAGCTACCTGGAAAAATCTGTTAACACCTGCAACTAGAAGTACCTGGTTCTCCTGGAGGACCTGGTAATCCAATAGCACCAGGCCTGCCAGTAATACCAGGCAGTCCTGGAGGGCCTACAATACACAAGCCAGTTTGTCCTTTCTCTCCTTTAGTTCCTTTTGGCCCAGGAAATCCTGGAGGACCTCTCAGACCAGGTCTTGACACACCTAAGCAAGGGGAAAAATTCAAAAACAAAGTTAAAGAAGAAATGGAATTCCAAAGCAAAGTAAGTACTCAATAGGATGAATGACCAACAAACACACCAAGCTCATCCCACAAATCTTTATCTTGAAATATATTGATCACAGTGAGAATCTACAGACATTTTTAAATGATCTTTAACCTAAGTACTTGACCCATCAAAGCTCTTGGGTGACAATTTTTTACCACTTAGAGATATTTTTTAAGTCACCTGAGATTAACCTTTCACAAAGCTGATTCAGTGTAACAGGCAGGAAGAACAATGTATTTTATTATTGGTACTGGATTACTGCACATACCTGGTCTACCAGCAGCTCCAGGAGGACCCTGTGGTCCTGCAAAATCAAGATATTAAAAACTTCTGTTAAACCACTTCTATGCTCTGCAAAGTCACTATTCAATACCATTGAATACAAACGTTGATCTTTTGCATTTTAAGCTTAAAATTTAAAATAAGAACTTGGTTTTGCCTGAGTGGGCACCTACCACTCATGCAACAGTTGCATACTGACAATTATTTTAAAGGGGAAACAATGCTATAAATCAAAGTCCCAGGATACATTTCAAGTCAGCAATTAGATGTGAGTTAAGGAGATATTCTGGTAAAGGCAGAAGAAGGTTGCTCAAAACGTAGTCTGCAATAAGCCCTTTGAGTGGACTGTACTTGCAACAAAATTGTAGTTTTGATGTCCCACTCACCAGGCATGCCACGTCGACCTTTTGGTCCTGGAGGTCCAGGGGGTCCTTCATCCCCTTTTTCACCAACCACATAATCATAATACTCCGTCTCAAGAGGAAGATGGTAAGAAAAGAAAGAGTTGCAAGAATGAAGAGAGAAGCACAGTACCTCACACTGAACATTTGATTAAAGCAGTATTCTGATCTCATTCATAATTCTGATGCTCTGACACCACAAGACCTTACTAATTGAAAGCAACCAGAAATGAAATAATAATTTTTATTAGCAGCAGTGTTTTTTAGTACACTGTCAATATCACAAACACTTCAGCTTCTAACAAAGCTATTTCTTTTGAACAGTTTAGGTAGAAGGTTTCCATTAGGTGCACGTGGGGCCTTTCGTAAAGCCACTAGGGAAACAGCATGACCAGATAGGGAAATTGTACTCATAGCAACTCTTGCTTTCTTTAAAAAGTCTTCTTAGGACTTTAAATGAATGCCACCTGTTCTGGAAGTGATCAGAAAGTGGTTGAAATATTAACTCCTATGAATTTTTGTAACTGTTCTTTGACAGCCGAATCTCCTGCCAAAGTTGCTTCATCTGAGTGAGGACTAACCAGGCACAGATCCTGTATCCAATTCCATATAAAGAAACATGTCATCTGTGTGAGAATCCCAGCAATATCAGTACTTTTCAGAAGCCATGCCTGATTAGAACATCACAGGACACCCATTATCGGCTCATGCAGATAGTTTGGATTATTCTTATTCTAATGGTTTAGAAAAATGATATATGAAATAATTTACACTTACTCGACCACGGGCTCCTGGTGGACCAATGTTTCCTTTCATGCCCTTCATCAGAGGACAGAGATAGGTTTATTTATTAAAAACAACATATGGAATGACAATTACCCACTGTTACTTCAGGACATTGCTCAAAACATTAAAGAAAAACTTCTGCTCCTGACCAGTCCTTCACCACCCCGTCTCTGTTCCTTACACAACTATTCAGCTGCATACACCAAAAACTACAGGAACTCATCAGCAGACATAGACAGACACCAGTTCAAACACATGGTTTGTTTCAGCTGATCCATTCCCTATTCCATGATATCCTTACTTGTCATTTCTCAGGCCAAGTGAAACATATTGTATATACAGTGATAAACAAAACTGTATAATAACCCACAAACATACCTTATCCTCATCCTCAAAAGCAATAACAAAACGATTGGACAATACCTTAGCTCCTTGCCTTCCAGCCAGTCCTGGCCTGCCCTGTTCACCCTTTTGTCCCTGCAGGCGACAGTACACAATTTTATGAGGATTAATCTTTTAGCACTGACATCAGTAAGACCTAAAATGTAAAGCTTTAATCTTTCATGATGATGGCAAAGCGAATGCAACTTGCTCAGGGGAAGAAACTGCAGTGAAAAACCCAGTTTGATGTACAGCTCCATGCCAGTAGGAAAAGCTGCAGGTGTCCCATCCAAACCTGCCTCTATTATGGCACACTCCAACAGTCCCAAGGGGAAGCTGCTCTGCATGGCACAAATGTAGGAGTCTCTGATTTGTTTCTCCCTCTGCAAACTATTTCTGAAAGGGAGAAACTGAACACAGTATGAGAATCTCACATTCAACACCCTCCCCCAGAACTCGGTCAGTCTGCGGGATGGTGCTGCTCTCAAGAGGTGCCAGCAGCACCAGGAGGGAAAACAGTGCAGACTAACGCTTTCTGCAAGTGAATACAGGCAAAGGAGAGGGACTTCTTGGAGGCTCATGGAGTTGAATGCACTGCTACTGAGTAAAGCTGAAATGGGAACAGAGCAACAACACGTCTTTGTCATGACAGAAAGTTTTCTTTCTGTTAGCCAAGGCAGTAGAGCTTTGTGGTCTGTTATTCAGTGTTCTTTGTCAGACTGGAATGTGTTTAGACTGCCTGTGAAGGTCGTTTTAGCACGACAAAGATGATGTTATAGTAAGATACATGTGCAATGGGCTATTCTGGTAGTAAGAATTTTGGTAAGATATTTATAAGGTCACTGTGACTCTAATGATGTTTTTAAAGTAGAGGTGAAGTACATAAAAGAACTGATATTTAACCCATTGGAAACACATTTGAACAACGTCAGCTTTTAAATTAGTACGCAAATGAGACAACTTTGCTTCTAAAATGGCATATTTTAAGAACTATATGTTGCCAAAATGACAGTTTAATAGCTATCAATCATCGTGCTTCAGGCCAAGACAGCCATGACCCTGGCAATAATGTTTCCTAGTAAAACAAGGTCTTGGATTCTAGTGATTAGAAACTATTCATTTCTCTTCTCAATTTATGATAAAGGGAAGGTGTAACTCTTTTGCAAAAATTTCAAGGCGACTAACCAGAAAAAACTCAGTAGAATTAATTTTGCTTAACTTGGAGTGTGTCTCAAACTCATTAGACAGTCAGCAGCAAGCAACAGGTCTTATTACTTGACAAAGAAGCAATAGCATCGATGAACTGAGCCTCTGTCTCCTGCACATAAATCTATGAGAACATGGTGTGTGCCAAGGCCAGCTGCATGAAGGAAATGTTTCAGTGTATGCAAATCAACATTTTCAAACACATTCCACAATGAGAAACAGCAGTGACATGAAGATAGAATTGTCACAAACAGATGACTACTACTTAGAAAACATTTAGAAGGTTTCCTTCATTACCGGTAAGCCAGGTGGGCCTGGGGCACCTTCTTTTCCAGGATTCCCCTATGAAGGAAAAATGTAAAATAAAATGTAAAAAAAAAACAAATGGTGATATTGCATTCAAAGAGCATAGCAATTCGATGCTGTGCACATAACTGTAAACTGTGTAAACTGTAAAAAGCCATCAAGGTTATTCTAAAGTATTCATTAATCACAACTAGAGTTCATAAAACTCTACAAAACAGGTAGTAAGATATTCCATTGACATTCCTCCTCCTGTGGGGGATTACTTCTGCCAGATTTCACCAGTACAAAGTACCAGGGAAGTGCAGAAAGCTTGGTGAAAAATCATGTTCTTGCAGAAACAAGACAAATGACAAAAGACGCTTTCTCCTTCCGTTTTCACTTTTCCATCCACTGCCCTGCTTCAGATACCTTTGAAGTGCACTCCTTATTCCTTTTCATTAAGTAATTTCTCTTCACGTTGAAGGATATTTGAATGAAAGTAATAGCTTTCCATTAATTATCTTCCAAAAAAAAAAGATATAATCAGGTAAATTGTATTTTAATATGTATGCTTTTTAAAATAAACATATTATTTTTTCATATACTATGCAGTTAATGGAATAACTCTTAGGCAACTTTCTTCATGTCTCCACACAGCTGCTGGTTGAACATACTAATTTAAATCTGCCATGCCACCTCAAGCAAACCCAGTGTTTTCTCTTCTACTTACACCCTTGCAATTATAAATCCAGTACATGTCTAGCAGAGCACTTTTTTACTAAGTTTCAACAGCAGAAACTTTATAGCAAAAAAAATGGAATCGTTCTCACAAGCAACTGACCTTCACTCCAAGTACTCACGTAAGTCACTTGACTTCCAGCTCTTGTCTAGCGTACTGCCGGGAAGAGCTTTTGAATCTGAGCAAATTTGCTCTGAGTAGCAGTGAGGCAAAAACTGGACAGCAACACTAGTTCAAAACTGTTTTCCAGAAAGGACTAACACATGTGTATTCAACTGTTTGCACACACCTCTGCTCCTGGTTCTCCTCGGTCACCCTTTTCACTTTGAGAATCACCAACTGGCCCCTGGAACAAAACCACACTTAGGATACTCATATTTTGAAACTCACATTTTCTAAGTTAAATATATATTTTATAATTCTTTTATCTTAAAAAAAATACAGTTGGAATGCTATTAATAGGTATTTTATTCTATTCATTAGTTCTATTCTTGTCATTAAAGGTTGAAATAATTAGTGTAAATACTGGGCTGTAAAGGGTAGCATGTACTAGGTGATGCTGCCTCAACATCTGGATTTAAGGGATTTACTTTTGGCCACTTACTGTAAATCCCCTTGGCCCTGGGGGTCCTCTTGATCCTTTTTCTCCTTTTTCTCCTTTCAAGTCCTATTATACAGAAAAGAAGAGCTTACTGTGGTATCTTGGATTTTTCTATGCTTACCGTGATAGTCTGGTTCTATGAATTGGAAATCCTTATGTCACCAGCAAGATTCTTTGAGCAGAGACAGTTCCACTCAAATGACTAAGAAACAGAAACCTTTTATCAGCACTCCTGCCTAAGTCTGTGTTTGAAAAAGAAACTGTTTCTGCACAACTCAAGAGTAGAGCTAGGTCAAAACAACCTACCTGTGATTGCCTGCAAAGAGACTGCAGTAAATATCCCCACAAATGGCAACAAGAAACAAGCAAAAAACCCAAATATACCTTAATTGCATCACTGGAGCTAGAGTTACTTCCAAAACATAAATGCAGTGGCTACTTACAGCATCATTCTTTTTGTGGGTGCAAGATTACGCTACTGTGTAGCGCCACTGGGCCACATCCTAAGGTCACTGTAAAGCCAAATTTGATGGACTGTCTAATTATTACCTGGTTGGAGTCATGCTCCAAACTATTTACATAAGGAGTTTCGAGAGGTTTCTAAGCCTTAATGCCCAATGTCTCTGAAAAATTGCCATTCTGTCACGATAAGCCACCACAGCTGTGACTGGGAAGTGCTCCATGTGGTCCATATTCGATTTAAACAGGGAGAGGTGGTGTGCCTAAAAGCTGAACCTTGCTTCTGCGATCTTTCTCTCCCCTCTTCAATACAGTCTTGATGCAAACTTCACTTTTATTATAGTACATAATAGTACATAAAGGAGAGAGACTTTGGATGACTCCATAGATTAGATGCAAATTACGTAAGAAAAACACAAACAAGAACATGTTGAAGACTTGTCCTGTTAATATGCGAATACTTAAAATTGTATCAACTACTGCTGTTTAATTTCTATATAAGGATATATTGCAAGAATTTTAATTCACAAAGTAATACTTAAAAAGAAAGCTGAATCAGACTATTTCCTTCCATATTTATTTTCTTCCCAACACTTTCTTTCATTACTCATGTTTCAGTAAAAACAATGAGAAAACAAACTACAAAATGTACATGAACATGTTGTAAGCTTTTGTGAAACTCTGCAAGCTCAGAGTCTGACATTCTCAGTGACAAGGCCCAGAGGTCAACTCAGCTGTGGCTTTGATAGCCATTCAGAACATCCATGTGGATTTGGTGAAGCAGAAGTGATTTACACTTCAGGTACTCAGACATTCATGGCAGGTGGGGCACTGGTAAGAAGGAAGCATTGCACTGGCATTGTGCAGATGTTAGTGTGGGCACACAGGCCGCAGGCACGCTGGCTCTACATAGACACTCTAAGAGAGCTTAGAATCTAATTAGACAAGTCTGAAAAATATTGGAATGAGTAAAAGGAAATGTTATCACAGCAAAGAAGATTAAAACATCCTCTCATAGTAAAACCTAGTCAGATGGCATATCTGAATGCGATGTTTAACAGTTTTCCTACCGTCATGTTGTCTGGTCCTGTTAACGTCACAATAACAGTTCCTGGGGGCCCAGGGGGTCCAGTTAACCCAGTGTCACCCTTAAAAGAAAAAAGAAAAATAGAGCAAATCACAAGCAGTGTGTTTTTGTTATTTCAAAGTACTACTGCTATACTTTTGATATTGTGAATCTTCTTTTGTCATTACACTCAGCCATTAATCCAGTTGACATTTCCCTTTGCTTGCTATTTATATTCCAGCAAAAAAGACATGGAAGATTTAACCTTCCCCTAGCTGATTAATATAAAAACGTATATGCTGATTTCTGTTAAAGTTTCTAGAAACAATTTAAATTTTTAATCCTATTTGTTTGTTACATAACTATTTTAACTCTAAATCAAGTAAAAATAGCTGCTTGATTATAATTTTTCTCTCTATTTCATTATGTCAATCAGTAAATTACATGAACTGTCTTTGGTGACATGCTTCAAACTGCAGTCTGGGTATTCCAGGGAGATCACAGAATCATGGTACTAGCACACAAAACAAGCTTTCATGTGTCCTTCACTGACAACATCAGTGGTGAAGTGCACTTTTTCATTAAGGATCTTTCAGAAAAGGGAAAGTTCTTAATGTGATCTTTCCTGTTGAGCTCAATGAAACAATATCCACAATTTCCAGTGATTTTAAGCCAGTGGAATGCTTTTGCATGAATTTGCAGCATAACAGCAAAGAATGTGTCACTCTTTCATAAGGAAGCAAGATGTTCCATGGTCACCTGAGCTACTGCTAATGAATAACCAGGTCCATAGACAATTTTTTTTCCAAGAAACTCGTAGCAATTCCTGGTAGTGATTACAACATTAAAACCAATCACAGCTGAATCTGTGCAGGTCAATTATCATAACTGTGAGATGTCCCAATTTCTTGCAAGGATACTCAGATTGACTACATTGGTCCTGCAGCTGCAGGCTGGGGTGCTGAGAGACAAGGTGAGCATTTGCAGTAATTCCTGGCTTATGGTCAATTACATGGAAAACAAAGTAAGAACATGAAAGACAAGTTATTCAGTCTTTGTTCAAAATCTGGGAGGTTTTCTAGCATCACAAGGGCTGACACTGCAAATGCACAGGACAGAAGTTGTGGGACTACAAATGCTATATATTTACCAATGTTTATCTGCTTAGATAAGCATTCAGGAGCACCACACAAATTATATATATATATATTAATTTAATGCTGTGTGTTAGTAAGTATTAACTACTGGCTTCCCTTCAGTGTCCGATCTTCTGTCTAGAAGTTTATATCATTGGCTCTTACGTGAAAACATTTTGACCTTAGGCAGCATTGCCATGTTTCTATTTTTCAACAAAAGACTTCTACATATTTACTGAGAATTTGCATTTCACAGTACTTACTTCCCCAAAATTTGACCATAGCATATCAGAAAATGCATAAAACAGAAACAAAACTTACAAAATGTTTAAAGCTTCTTATGAAATTACCTTTCTTCCTTTGGCTCCTATTACTTTCAGTCCCATAAGACCCTGAAAAAAAATCCCCAAATGTTATTTTTTTATTTTACAAACACCTACAATATGAGTTAATTTATGTCACACATAACAGAAGTTTTCATTTTTATTACCAATCTGAGACTACCTTAGGTCCAGGAGGTCCTGGCTTCCCTTGCATGCCCTAAGAAAAAGGAAAAAAAAATCCTCAGGTGAAAAATTTAGAGTCTTCTGCTCTGATATAGGTGTTTTGAAGTACCCAACTTTCACAGAACTTATATCACATTTTTACTCTTTCTTCTACCTTTACAACAGCAAGTCATTGTCAGTGGCTGACGCTCTGCTTACACAGTCTAGTTGCAAACATATGCACCTCTTAATGTTATACACATTAGTATGGAAAGTGAATTAATGGGTAGTCATTTGAAAATTAGAAGTTATGCCTACATGGACAAGGGATGCTTCTGAAAATATAGAAATCATCATGCATAAAATTAATCAAAAGCAACTGAAAAAAAATCAGATGTGTGCAGAAAAACATAGTTTTTACATACACATGCGTCTAGACCTCAGATAAGTCTGGGAGAGTCAAGTACTTGTATCTGTGTAATTCCATAGGGTTTAGGGAAAATCAAAGGTCAAAGTAACAAGTGAGACATAAATTCATACTAAAGGTCCTGGAGGGCCCTGTGGTCCAAGTTCCCCAGGATATCCTTGAGCACCCTGGGCACCCTGCATAATAAAAAAGAAACATCAGTAAATCTCCTGGCAAGATTATGAGCAAAACACAACACTAAATTCAATGAAGTGAATAAGTAACAGAGGAGCAGCTCTGCTTCTGAATTTCCTTTTCCTATCTCGGGAGAACACAGAAGTATAATTCTTCCTCACTGCTTCATCGTTTGGCATATGTTTCGAAACATGAGAAAACATCTGTTCTAAAACTAAACTACTCAAGTGAGGATGCAAGTCCCCTGAGAAATGTGAACTTATAATCCACACGGTCCTATCAATGCCTCTAATAAGCCTTCAATCCTTCAAATATTCTATGCAATAAATCCTATACTTTAAAGCTTCATTTTCAAAGAAATGGAAAACTAAACATTTTTATTTTCTTTTTAATCTAATGCTCTCTGTTTATCGCAGTAGTCAGAAGAAATGTCAGCCCTGCCTTCCCCTGTTAACGTTCATGCTTGAAATATGGACCATCCTGTCCTTTGTTAGTACTCTAGAAGCTGAGCTGGTCTAACCCGTTCAGTCTTAACCTCAATGGGAATTCCAGCAGCTGGAATAGATGGCCTACAACCTGACTGGCCTGCAAACTGACTGGTTTTGGTTTAGGAAACAGTGACATAATTGTAAAAAATACTGTATCTATATTAAATAAATAGTACATTTAAATTATATAAATGCAAAGTAATTTTAATACATACTCATGTTGTATAGAATGTGTTTATACATACTACTGTATATTTTTATACATCTCTATCTCATTATCTCAATTTTGAGTTACCTGGAGACCAGGCATTCCTGGTAATCCAGGATCACCTTTTGCACCATACTCTTGGCTATATCCTTCTGCAGGGCACCCCTGGACAATTAGATAAAAAGAAACATAAAAAGTTATGCTGTAGAACTCTGTAGTGCAACAAATCTTCTCATACAGTTTGTAGGGAAATAAGCAACATCAGAATTGCATAATGATGGAAACTGTCCACTATGGATACTTCTAACTTCAAAAAAGATTTTATTAAACCAAATATACTTTGTGCAGGCCTTCCAGTTCTCCGTTAGGAGCAGTCTTCTTTTCAGATATACCTACATTACTCATGCACAGTCCTTGCCTTCAATTGATTTTTGTTACTTTTTATCCCTATAAAATACTCTCTAGAGCATCTGCAGATTTCCATATGAATTCATTAACTGTTTGGAGGAGAAGCTTAGTTCTCTGTGTGCTTGAAAGTGTTAAATTCATTACATGCAGTAACAGCAGTCTGAGGGAAAAGAAATTATAGGCCATTTTGCAACCTGAGGTGAATGCTAGTAGGACAAAGGAAGCACCAAACTTTATGGTTGCTTCTTTGGGAACGCAAACCTTCTGTTTCCCATGAATGGAGAGGTTAAGAGCAACAAACATACACACAAATTGTTGATAACTAATAAATACTTTGGGTAATACGATGCAAATAACTTACCTTCTCTCCTTTGATACCAGCAATGCCCTAGGAAGAAGAACAATCATATTGAAACAGAAGAATGAAGGAGTACTGAAATAACACATTCTAAATATTGTCTAAGCTAGGTGCTTTTCAGGTGATTTATTTTCATGAAGAAGGTGCATAGCCAGGTTCATGTTTACTGGGTCAGACTTCAATTTAAGAAGAATGACTGCTTTTTAACAATATGCCCTGTCTCAGAGGTACAACTTTACAAGTGAAGGCAGAACAGCTTTGAAGCCCGATCTCAATAAATGAATAAATAAATAAAATCAACAGAGCTGGTAAAATAAAGATCATATTTAGAAGTTATTAGATTTGAAGCCACTGGAAGTTGACAGACAGTATTCTGTTTTCATTTGTTTAGAAGTATCTCTTTCAAACACATCTCTACAGTGAAAAAAACCCAAATCCTAGGATTAAAGCAATGCACCTAGAGTGAGAAGTTCTGGGTTTGACTCCTGGGTTCTTATTGACTTAATTGACCCATTATTTTCTCAAAGATACTTAGGCACAAACTGAAACTGCAATCTGTTAAATATATCTTGGATACCTTTAGGGATGTAAGTGGTAAATTTTCATGAGTACCCAATGAAAGGTAACTCCAGCCAATGAATTTCATGTGGTCATTAACTAAGGAGTTGAGGACCAACATGCAGACAACAAAGCATTATTTTAACTTTCGTCTCCTTATCATACAGTTTTCATACCAATAAAATGGGGATACCTATATATTTCATATGTTGTCAGGATGTGCTAACATGAGGCTTTACACTCCTGCAGGGACTGGCTTTATGTGGTGGGAATGCACACAATCATCAATTTCACAGACACTTACTGGAAGGCCTGGAGAACCTCTTCGACCTGGAGGACCTGGAAATCCTTGGTCACCCTGAAAGTAGTAACAGTGATTGTTAATGCAGATTATGGTTTATTATTTGGCTGGATTTTGGCACATGTGATTACAGAAGAAGTTTTTTATGCTATCACACTAAATTCACTGTGAGTGCATGGCCACCGTATTTTGCTAGAATAGGACCATCCCATTTTATGCAGCCTGACTTCTACCCTAGACTGTTCAGATTAGTTCTCAGTTTCACAAGAAATCTATGATTTTCTGTAGTAGGCATTATTCTGACTCCCTCTTTCAGAATGCTCATGGAGCAAAGAAAACCTGGTAAATCTGTAACTTAACATTAAGCCTTTTCTCTTAATTACTTTAAGGATTTATGAATTGCCAACTGCAAGCTAGATACTGGCGAAATAAAATTAATTAACTACCTCCTTTATAACCTATTGCAACAAAAGGACATGTTGGACAAAACTGATTAGGTCTTCTGGATTTAATGAAAAAAGTATTATCTGTCAAAATATCAAATATTATCTTTCAGCAAAGGCCATTAGCATGTATTATTTAAGTATTTATTTTACACAAAAAGGTAGCACTTTTCCTTCCTCTGGTCCCATGATACAAGTTTTTCTAGCTGATAAAGTCAGCAACCAAAACAAGTTGAAGTTGTTGTATATTGGGGGAAATTTAGAACTCTTTTTGGCCATTCCCAAGCACATCCAAACGCAATCTCCAGAACACTCAGCTTGGTTTTTACCTTTGTGCCATTGCATCCTGGAACACCTGGGAGCCCAGGAGGACCAACAGCTCCTGGTTCACCCTAAAAGAAGCACGAAATTGACACAAGCTTTGTTTTTGCACATTCATACTGCCCTACAGAAACACTGCAAGAGTTTGTGTTGGAGCAGTGTTTCACAAGACTTGACAGATTACAATGTGTTCTTAAATCATTACAATGAGTAAGAATTGCTGATGCCAAGATTTTTATCTCTAGGCCAATTGACAGAGACAATGTTGATGTTGAGACCAGAGTGAGCACATTGAGCTGAGGATAATTGTGCACTAAAGACTGTAGTAAGAGAGAAATGGTAAATCAGTTTCATTTTTACTTACTGGAAGGCCTGGAGGACCTGAAAATCCGGGTATTCCTGGGACTCCCTAATGATATTAAACCAGACAAATAATATTATGAATATTAAACAAAAGCTCATTAGGCAATTTTTCTTTGATTACATTCATAATAAAAATTAATGCAAGTATGATTTTGTTAAAAGATCATTACTTCCTTAGCTGCTCTGACTGTGAACCAAGCATAATGGTTACACACAAGTAACACACACTGGTTTTGCCCACAGAAAAAAACCCCAGGCAACTCTTCGTGGTATTCTAGTCTGACTTTTTCACTGCACACCCGAGTATTAAACACATACAGCAATAAGCTTGAACGTAAGGGGGAGCAAAAAGGGCAAAAGTTCTAAAAATAAATAATGCTTGTGCATACAACGTGTCATAAATTTTAACCATACTTTGAAATCATACATTATGCTTTGCTTTCATTTTCACAAATTATTGAACCAAGGTGGCAATTAGCATGACATCTAACCCATATAAGCTTGTTTAAAATAGAAACACTTACTCGTATACCTTTGGGTCCAGCTAAGCCTGTAAGCCCTGGAGAACCCTAGATCACAAATGGAAAGCAACATTTTTCAACATGTTTCAATTGATAAAAAGCTCATAAATGTCAACAGGACACTCAATATTTTCAATATCAATACCAACATATGCACAGAAGACCAGCTATATAAATAAATTAATTATTTGCCTATTACAGTCAATAAAGGAAACAAGCATTTCATACAACTTGCATAAACCGTGGTGTCTTGCCCTCCCTTTCAGTGTTTACAGGGGATTATGATAGAATCAAAGAATGGTTTAAGCTGGAAGGGACCTTAAACATCATCTAGTTCCAACTCCCCTGACACAGGCAGGGACCCCTTCCACTAGAACAGGTTCCTCAAAGTCTCATCCAAGTTGGCCTTGAACTTCCAGGGATGGGGAACCTGTTCAGTGCCTCACCACCCTCTTACCCTCAGAGTGAAAAAAAATATATATCTCATCATAGGTCAAAAAAATAACAGGGTATGTTGAGAAAGCAGTTGCTATGGATTTGGTCAAACTGTGAGACCTGGAAGTGCTTCCCTGTGAGGAAGAGGATGCAAGGTTCCCACATATGGGTGATGTCCATGTAATGATCACACGTACGAGATGTATGTACTGTCACCTGCACTGTTGAGCATAGAGAGGAAGACCAGGAACAAGCTGAAAGGGGGCTAAGCAGGATGGGAGAGCAAGGCTGAAGGAAGACAGCAAAGAATGCCCCAGTGACACTCCACCATCTGGACAGAACCTGCTGGAATTCTTTCAAGATGCTTAGAGCTTAAGTGCTAGCAAGAAAATTTTACCATTCCCAGAAAGGAAATGGAAAATGCGAAGAGCAGCATAGCTTCTAAAATCCTGGGCCACACTCCATTTCAGATACTGTAGAAGCATTGGATAGGAGAGGCTAACTGGCACACACTACAACAGATGGCATTCAGGCTAGCAGAGTTCTTCCTGCTAGATAAACTATCCTTACCTTCTGCCATTCTTGCAGAAGTTATTATCACTTACTGAAAGGGAAATGCTGTACTAAACACCTCAATGAGTTCAGATAGAAGGCTCATCAACATGTATGAAATCAACCATGAGTATCACTTCCAGAAAGTATTGTAAAAATAAGATAGGACAGAATAATGCAACAATACTTAAACAAATGAAAACTATAAAACCCATTTCTTTAGAGGTAGAGTTAAGTGCTGTATCCACATTAGTGCAGGTTCTAGACAGAATCTGATTGTGGCAGTACCTTCCCAATTTACACTGTAGCTGAGCTCACACCATATTTACAATGAAATAATTTATTCACCAGAGCCAGCTTACTGATAACAGCAATACTGTTCCTCAAGACAAATACATATAAAATTCCTTTAATGAATGACTTTTTGTTGAGTTTTTTCTCTACTCATGCAGGAGTTATCGAAAATTCATATTCAGCCTCAGTTTAGGCATACAGGAAAGAAAGAAAGCTCAGGTCACTGAAGCCACACTCTGCACTGTGCAGGCAACCAGGTATTTCCTAAACAGACCAAGCTTTATCTTAGAAACCATCTTTCCCTTCAAATTTTCTTAAATCTATTTTTCATATTTGTCTCACTAGTAGCTTGTTTATTTTCTCTTCAGATGTTAATAGATATTAAGACAAAAACTGAGGCTATGCAGCAAAAGTCTGTCTAGACCCATGTTCATTGCCTCTGGCAGTTCAGTACAGCTGCTTTAGCACTGGCCAGTGGACAATTGACAACCAAAGCCCGTGGTCATATCAGCTCTACTCTGATGCAGTCAAAATGACCATTGCAGCTGGTGACCAAACAACATCCCTCATCAAATGGGAAGCTCTGAGACAGGTTTTGGTTCGGTTTGGTTTTGTAAAACAGAATTGTCTGCACAGTCATAGCTAACTTTGAATGTCAAGCACAGTCTGGGTGTATCTCTGCCTCACGTACATACCTACCTTTGGTCCCTGTGGCCCTGGGGGCCCTTCTGGACCAGGAAAGCCTCTTTGACCAGGTGGACCTGGAACACCAGGAAAGCCTTTTTCACCCTGTAAACATTAAGATAATTAATCTCTTAAAATATCCATGCGTTCTCCTTTTGATAGCTTATTTCTAAGGCATTCATTACTTTCAGTACCTCTTATCTTTCTGCTGCTGTGGCAGATACACTGCCTTTGCCCACACTGACCTGTATTTGTGGTCCATCTCTGTGCTGCCTTGGCCCCATGGCACCACATGCTCATAAGTATGGCTCAATTATCAGAACACAAGATAGTACTCAAGATTCTGCAGAGTATAGAAGTCAGCCGACAGCATGAAAAGTTCAAGAAAGCAGCTGATACATATTCCTTGTTAATATTTCTATATTATGTTTAGCAACACAAATTGGGAAACTTAATGGCTGCTGCTGTGCAGCAAGGTAAGTTCCAAACCATCAATATCTCTTCATGAAAGCCAAGGAAGAAACAGTGGGAGTCAAATGCAACAAAACCATTCAGACAGAATAAAAACCCCTTGCTTTAAGTGACAACCGTTTTAAATTTTTATGAATCTCAGAGATTAAGACACCCAATTACTTTTTCATGTGGTTTTTTTTAAGATCAATTTCAAATAAACAAACTATGTAAAGGAAAAAAAATCTGGAGCTAAACAAACAGAATGCAGGAGGCTAAGCTACAGTGAAAGGGCCATTTCCAATTTTTAGTTAAACATACTGAAGATGCAAGTCTTAACTTGGTTTAAATGAAGTACTTCAAGCCTGGAAGCTCACAGAAAAGGTGTTTCAGCTCTTCAGACAGCAGCAATTTAGCATGCTCACTTTTACATCAGTGAAGAGCTGCCTGTTCAAGACCTTTTACATCACAGCATGATCTGGGAGAGAGAGAATGGGTTTATCAATTCTCTCAGAGTCAATCTTCCTACTGTTCCATACAAAGGTATACAAAGAAAGCATGTGAAATTTTGCTGTGCAGAAATTTAAATGTCTTATTCGACGTATAAGATAGGCTCCAAGAGATGTCTCTGAGAAGCCAAAATACTTTGGCTGGTCCCTGCACCAATTCTCACTCCTCAAAATCCCACAAACGCACCAGATTTTAAATAGCTTCTGAATGAAATAAAAACTAAATATTAGTAATTATACATATTTATATCTTCCAAGATAGAATGTAATCCCATAATATTTTAACACATATGAAAATAAGAATTGCATTATAAAGTGTCAGTGAGATCAATAAAATAAATGGGCATAGCTTTTTATAAAAAAATAGTTTATTTCATGCAGCAGCGTCCCAAGGCAGAAGGATGAATGATATCCCGGGATGTGCCGCTGGGGGGGGTGTGGTACCAGCTCACAGGAAAACCAAAGTCCTCGACCTGCCTGCCCATGGCAAGAATCCAGAGCAGCACTGTGCTCTCCTGACAGCTTCTGCCCCCTCTGCAGAAAAGACAATTTCAGCCATGCTTTCTTCTTAGCAGATCAACAAGATCAGAGGATTTTCAGGCTGGAGGCATTTTAAAAATGAATAATTATCAAAACATGTAAATTAATGTCATTGTCCTCATTTTCTATAGCTGCATGAAAAACTTCATCAGTGTAAACAATGATTTACTCTTACCTACAAATTGCTCAGTTATTTAACACGGAACTGCTGAAGACAAGTTGTGGGTGTCCATTCTTATTAATGTTTCCCTTTTAGTGGGCAGCTTATTTTTTTCTAGTTTTTCAGCTGGTCTCAATTTCACTGTTTAGGACAAAGTCAGGTAAGACCAGCTAAAAGCATTTTAAAAATTGGGAGATTTAACAGAAAATATTAGTATTCTCCTTTCCCCCTTATTAATACATATTTTAATAACGAACCTATTTACTTCCAGATAAATTTTATCCAACTTCAGAAAAGCAGATGGGACCAATCAGTGGGACTAATCACAATCCTAGATCTTTAGAGATGTCTGGAATCTGTTGATAAAGCTCAGTATGGCAACTTCTGTGTTCATGGCTCGCCTGAATTACAACCACGACTTCTTCAATAATGCCCCTTTCATTTGTGAATCAGTTGTTTTTCCAACTGCAAGCAGGAGTTTCAAAGAATTTTTGGCATTTGTGTAATTCAGGTTTGTCTAAAAGCCACTCAGAGCCTCTGCCAAGCTGCTATTGGCAACAGGCAGAGCTGCGGATCTGTTACTGCCGATGGATTTGCTGTTCCTCCAGTGCTGGCAAGGTGTTTGTGATTAGGACCCAGAAACTCATCCCCTACTTGATCTACAAGAGGTTTATCTGTTTGATGCCAGTGTGTGCAGCTTTCCTTCAGGAACTGGCAAAGTGGGGTGCACAGGGTGCAGAGATGGAAAGAGGGAAGCACTGAACATGACACTCCTGATGGCATCATAAAATTTGTAACAGGAGAGCTGCTGCCAAGGAAATGGCATTTGTTAGGAGTTAGTGAAAGGGACCTGGTGCTTCGGACAGTTGTTCTGCTGGTGTTCAAACACCACACAGTGCTGTAAACATACTAATGCAGTAAAAAATTCACTTGAAAAGTCTTAGTTAAATAGGGTCCCCGAAGCTAACAGAATTTTGTAAGGTAATCATTTTCTGCAGACTGTTGGCAAAATACCATCACACACTAAACCCACTCACCATATCAACTGAAGTCATCTATTAACAATTTCCAAGTATATAAGCTATTATTAAAAAAGGAAAATGTATCTGTTCTTACCTTACTACCTTTTGTACTATCACAAAAGCAGGGACTTTTACCTTTGCATACACAGTTCTGAAAAACAAAAATACAAACTTTATAATACAATTACTTTTCTCATTGAGTGGTTTGGTGAGAGGGAAGAGAGATCTCTAGTTTTATTAAGTAATTATTTCACAGATAATACAACTTTAAAAAAATGTTTGTGAAGAGGCAATTCTGAACAGCGGCTCATTATTCTTCTGGATTGTCTTTTGAGACAGATAAGATTATCAGCTAGATCTTGCAGACAGAATTAACTAACCCCTACAGTTTCTCATATTACAACAGTCACAGTGTTTCAAATTTGTAACTTCTATGTTTCTTTTACGATGGAGGAAAGATGCTGCAAGTAGTTGCTATGCTCCGCGGACGTGACAATTCCTGACGGTTGCCGCTTGTCTTTCAGGTGGCTGAACTCAGGTGAGATGATGCCATCAATCAATCTAAAAACAGCTGCAGGGAGCATTCCTCCAATGAGCAGATACTTACATATTTATTTACAAAATAAAGCAGAAATTAAAATCAGTTGGCCATGAAAGGCAAATCCCCCAAGAAGTTATTGTGTCTGCCTCTGATTTATAGACAGAACAACAGGTGGCTACTTGATGTTTCGAGATAGATTTTTAAAGAGTTGTAAACATTAAATAGTTAATTCTTACTCTGATCTGACTGCTAGAATTCAAGTGGTACTGCATCAGAAATTTGGAAAACAAAGGTATCATGTTAAACAGAAACAATCTAACTATGCTAACTTTACTATTATATTAATCAATATGATTATATCACCAGAGACACAAGAATAAGCACTAGTGCAGAATTAACAACAAACAGTGTCCTGATTTCTCCTTGGTGAGGTCAATCAGTCTGGCACTGGATAATCTAAATTCATCAAGTCAGTTATATGACAGATAGTTTAAGTCTTTAAACATCAATACAAGAGGATAAAGTAATAATTTATCTCCAAATAAATTTGGAATAGTTTATAAGACAACTGATTTTCTTGTTCCCTATTCAACGACAATACCTTCCACCCCAAAGCATTATCTTCAAAACAGATTATTGGTAGAGGTCTGCTAAGCAATAAAAAAAGGGTTGTTGCTCAAGGCAAGATGCATACACAGACATATACCATCATAATTCTATAGACCTTCATGGAGTTGTACCTTATTTCTGCCTGTGAACACAAACTAGAAGCAGATTCTTTACAGTATCTGTATGCAAAGCACAGTTTTCAGGACATGTAGAGAAATCAACAAATGAAATTACTCTTCTGTAACAGGTATAATCTGCAGCAGACTTGATGTGTACAGATAGAGAAGAAACCCTTTTATCTTATAATCAAAGACGATCCAATGTGAAGGTAAATGCATGAAGATGTGGAAACTTGTGACACTATACAATTAATCTAAGTTAATAAACTACTGAAAGAAAGAGAGCCTTTGCTCTTCAAGAAGTCAGAATGCTTAGAATGTGTTTAATTTGCCATTAGTAAGCTTTCAGATCTATTTAGGTCTTTTTGTGTATGCATATCACTTTAAACTAAACTGAAAAGACCAAAGATGATTTAACATTACACAGTCAGTTAGCTGGATAATACTAAATGTTTTGGCATATGATTTTTTACGTAAGATTAGATTACACCTTCTGTACAGGAGCTTTGAACCAAAAAATCATTGCTCACTTACACTGCTGGATGCTTTCACATCCTTGCAAGATGCCTGCAGCTCCTTTATCAAAGGATCATAAAAACCAATGTGATGTTGCCAGGTTATACAATAAGGAAACTGAATATTACTTATTAACAGTTTATTCAAAATTCTCACAATAACATTTACATAAGTAAGTGTATTGACCAAAGCCACGGGTTTACTGCATGTTTTCTGGTTTTGTGATTTTCATAATAATAATCTACATTTCTTTCATATATTTAGATGAAGTAGATTTTTGATCTAAAATCTAGGTCAAAGGATACAGCCAGATCATTACATGAATACCAAATCAAATAAATTCACCAATGAACCAAAATTAAAACCCCACAGCACTTGCAGTAATTTATAGACGAGCCCCTCTCCAAAGTGTTTTTAGTGATAGTTACAGTGTTATATTAAACAGATACATAATTCCAGTTGTACATGTTGAAGCACATTTACTGCAGTGGTTAAAGTTTTGTTTAGTGGGTGCAACCTTATCTATAACACTGAATTGTGCTTCCTACACTATGGGACTGGATTCTATGGGGCTCTGACCTCTTCCTGCTCCTGATTCAGAGAGTAACTTAACCATCTGCTTAGAAAGTATTCCAGTCCTCTCCTCCACATAATTCCTCAAAGAAATGACACAGAAAGAAGGAAGAAATAACGTACTTCAGACTATGGTGTCACCTATACAAAGGTTAATGTAGATTGAGCATGGCACTGCTACTCCAGCCACTGCAGTGGCGGCAACTTAATTTGGGAAGAATCTTACACATCTCTCAGCACTTTGCCAGTAGTACTGGTTACGTGAAGAATGTCAGAGAATGTGTTTAGGGATGTTATCAAACCTGAATATGCCAAAGGATGTGACAAAGTCTTAACACAAGGAGAAGAGCAAGCAATGCCAGGCTTCCTATTCTGTCACTAGCACAGGTTCTGAGTGCTGTCACTCACACTGGTGGGGCAACACAGTCCTGCCAGGAATGGTTTAAAGGCAGGAAGGTGGAGAACAGACAAAAAGAGCCAAAGTGAGGATGATCTAGTATTTCTCCATTGATCTACCTTTTGGAATGACACATATGATGACAGGACAGTCAGAGTATTTCTTTTACTTTCCAGATCCAGAGAAGATCAGAGTAACTCAGCTATGATTTCAAAACACATATTTGTATTAAAAATATTGCTCCCAGAACACAGAGGCAGCAAAATGTATTGCTGCAGGAAACAACCACCATATTCTTTAAGAATATTTCAGACCAAGACCACACAGGATGAGTAATAAAGACATCCAGATGAAAGCTGAGATGAAATTAAATGTATTGTGTGGGAATATGGTAATGTGGCTCAAGTGGGGCTTAAGTTTGCACTTTTGGCCTGATTGGTCTTTAATTTCATGGGTGAACTCTACTGATGCCCAAAGTAAATTCTGGTTAACTTAAATGAAAGGTGACTGTGCAACATGAGGTATTTTTAAATGAATTAAATCAGTGCAAGTGATATCCACTAATTACTGTGGACAGTAAAAATAGTCCAGGTGTCTTCTCTCAAGTGGGTGATGAAGCTGTCACTTTTCTTCACTGGTTGTCCTAAGAGCTGATCAGATTTATTTTTAAAAACACATAACTGATTTTTCATCTAAACTTGATACTTATCAGCATCTCACCTATCCTGCCACTAGGTCTTTTTCTCCTAACCTACAGAATCATTAAATTAGATCTCTATCAATACGTGGAACAAGACTTACTGGACAATATCTATTTTCCTGTGATGCCACTTTTTTCTTATTTTCCATCTTTCTGCTCATTATTGATATCCTGAGCAGTAATTTTTATTAAGTATTGGTTTTCAAGAGAAATTATAGTAAACTGGAAATTACATATCAGTGAGCCAGCTCCTTTAAGTCTTGATTATGAATTTTCAAGGGCTGCTGACACATGGAGATTTCTGAATTCTTCCTGGGCTGTCCCAGTGCAGAGCAATCACTTTACACATCCCAGCTGCGTCTATAAATCACCACTGAGAACATAGAAAAACCCTGCTCCAACAGTTGATGTTAATATAGTGCTTAAAACTTCAAAAGGCCCATTTCGCTCATGTTCTCTACTGTGTTTGCTATTGCATCTAATAAAGGTGGGAGTGATTACAGGAAGTGGAAAGTTTTGCTCTACTATTTATCTACACTACAGACGTGTTGGGGTAGGTATGCTGCACATATGTTATATGCTGCACTTTCTGAAGAACACTGTGGTGGTAGCTAAAGTTTCTAGTATGGATACAGTTACAGTTTTGAAAATTTAACCTGCACAAGAGGATCCGAGAGCAGAGCTTTATAGAAAAAAGTTCCCACTGTAAGAGAAGCTATATAAAGAAAATATTTTTTTTCTGATGCACCTGTATTAAGACACTCGGCTAGATTAGCACAGCCAGGAATTCTAGCTAGACAAGGCTAGTAGATACGTGACCCTGGAAGCATATTCCTCATGTTGCACAACTGCAAATCACCATGGAGCGTGCAAGGTCCTGGAGAATGAGGTACCCTCACTCCAAAACATTGCTATCAAAACAAAATACCAGTCTCACAATTAGAATCTGTATACGAAAAGTTTTTCATGCATTCTAAGCATCAAACATGAATTCATTAAAATTATCAAAGACCACGAAGAACTTTGTGTTTTTTTAGTGATTGCTGGACCAGTACAACAAAACCAAATTATTAAGCCTTCAATAAGTATAGACAACATAGAGCAGAAACGGGAGATGATGAGATGAAGGAAAATATGTCATTTCCCAAGCCCTGAAACATTGTGTAGTCACTTGTGAACTGGAAGGCAGCCAGACATTCCTACCTTAGAAGACTCCTGTTAACAGCCACGTATGCTATCACAATTCACAGCATTTTGCTTACCAGCTGAATACCTAACATGGGATGAAAATTATTTCATCTGGACTTTCCATTGTAAAAAAATACACCTGTAACTTAATTAATAAACAGCTTGGTCAACAGCACCTAACACAGAGAGACTGGGTCTCCAGAGGACACAGCAGGAGACACCTGTTACACTACAGGCAGTGCAGTTGTTGAATAAGCTCCTTAAAACTCTTGTAATAGGAACCTTGCTCAGGGAATAACTATTGAATCAAAATGCCCCATTGGTGACACAGGCCTTGTATTACTGGTTATGTGCTGCTTTCAGTGTGAGGTGCAGGAGAGAAGCCCGACACATTTGTGATCATAGTAAAACATAACGTTTCACAGAAGCAGGACTTCGTGTTTAACTTACAGATACACAATTCGTGGTCACACGGTGTTAAAACACATTTTTATCTGAACTTGGTAAGAACTTCCTTACTTTATGTCCTTAATTTTAAACTGGTATGAGCACTTCGGAAGGGATTTGCTTGTTCATGTAATATAAAGATATATTTATAATGGTATTTCAAACCAACTAAGCTAAATTACATGTAGAGAGAAATGGAATAAGCTTCTGTTTGTGAACATTTAAACAGCTTTCTATCATGCCAAGGGGAACAAGTGTGTGAACCCCTTTTTCACTTCAGAGATTTAAATAATTTTGAAAAAATTCTCTTAGTTTGTACAGCAAAAACCTGTTGGTTAACAACTGTGTATAACAACAATTTTGTAGTGCTAGCCAAATCTCTCATAAGTATCCAGACTTGGCACAATAAAAAAGCAGTAACATAAACCTTAGGTTAAACAGTGTAAGCAAGATGGAAATAAAATTTTCAGAGAACTTCTAGAATCTCTTGCCTACCTTTTTTTTTTCTGTGAATGGGCCTGTTTGAACAGAAGTTCCAAAAAACCACTGTAACATAGCTGTTCATACTATTCTCAAGAAAATACACCACTGTGTCATTGGGAGTATGTTCCACATGCAACTGCCATGATGCCAACTATACTCTTCCTTCAAGCAGATACAGCACAATCAATTATACTGAGCTTCTCCCTTCTCTCCAACTCACTATCAGTGAACAGTTAGGAAGTGTGAGAACAGTAGGGCTTAGCAACCTTCACTTTGCCCATGTCATCATCCTTGCCTCAGGATAAAAGAGAAAAAAAAATTTAATTCAGAAAAAACCAAACACACTGAGTTTTCATGAACTCAAATGATTTGTGAGCTCTGTAGTGATGGCCACTGAGGACTATTTTGTAGATGTTGCCTAAAATTACTCTGTATCTGTATAAGTAGAGCTGGCATATTGTGTGCAGTTTTGGAAAACTATATGTTGAGGCTCTCAAATCACCTGCTTTGGGGTGTGTGTAAATTCTTATTGGTCTATAAAGAGAAGACACAGAATTGCTCTCTCTTTAGACAAAGAGAATGATGCTTTTCCTTCTTCTTCTAAACCACAGACGATTTTGACACTTTCGTTTATAATGACCAATGCCTTACTCTACAAATTATCTCACTAGGGTGGAAGTCACTGTGATAAGGACTATAAGAAATGGAATCAAACTGTTCCTAACATATTCACATGTGTAACATCTCCAAAGACAGAGCCATAGACTCCATCTCTGAGGCTGATTTCTTCTCCTGACCTTGAAGTGGTCACGGGGACAACAGAAATAAATATTTTTCTTTTCTCCAAGGAAAAAAAAACTAAGCAGTTCAGGCCACAGAATTTTGTTTTGTGTAGAGAACTCTTAAGGGTGTTTAATGAGCTTATTCATCCGTGCTCTTCCTTTCTAACAGTCACCTTAAAAGAGCAATCTAATAACAAAGAATACCCACCATTTAACTAGTGAATTTTTGCTTACCTACCATAATATGGTTAGCATTACCTCACACATTTTGTATTTCTTCCCAGCTGCTGAGTGTGGGAATGGTATTCGCTATAATTTTTTTCTCCCCAGGCCTGTATATTTGTATATTTATAAAATTCCTGGTGTGCATCTTCTGTTAAGTGGTGCAAATAGCAATGAAAGCAACAGTAGCTTGTTCAGAGAAAGCTTATTGCACATGCTTTGGTTTCTCCTGATTTGAAAGGCTTTGTGATTTCACAGATTTAAAAAAATTAAAGGTCACTTCTTCCCGCAATTCCTCCAAAATAATCTGTGGAAAAATGCAGCACAAAGCCCAAGCTAAAAGGTCTTCAGTAAACCAGGCAAAATAGAAGACCTGTAAACCTGTGAGACTTGTACCCTATCAAAAAATTGCTAAGACAAATAATGAAAATGGAACTAAAAATTTATTAGGTGTGACGAAATGGAACTTTTTCAGTGTGACTATGAGGGACTGGGGCTGCAAACAGTTAAGGAAAAAACCTTTTTGTAAACCACCACAACCATCCTCCTAGGCTCCTGCAATCCATGCCAGCATACTTCTAGTATTACTTTGTTAGGGAGTAGGGTGAGAACGTGACAGTGAAACAGATGACCGGACATCCCATACTAGTTGCACTTAACAGCAAAGTATTTTGTTTCAAAGGTCTGTTAAGACAGATCAGCTCTAGGTATAGCAGAAGAGACTGCTAGCACAGATCATAAATAAAATGGTTCTATCTCTGTGAAATGCAAAGCAGTGAAGAAGGAACCAGTGTTTGTCTGCCTACTCTAACAATTTTAATGGTATTATTCAGCCAGCAAAATAACTTGAATTATAGGCTTTTGCTTAAATGTGTATTTATCTTGTAGGTTTTCCAGAAAAGGCATCAAGTATCAGCAGTTCAATTTTCACAGGTGTTAACTAAGGTCACCTTACAAGGTTCATCTTTCAGTTGTATGATGCAGCACACACATGGACACACTTCACATTTCTTGGCCATCAGAGCAACGTGCTGTAAACCAGAACTCCATCAATTTTGATGCACAAACAGTAGGGTAACTCTGCTAATCTGTGCTAACTCTCTTGGCCCAGTGGGAAAAGCCTTGCTCTGCAGTGCTGTGACATTGGCCTGTTTCTCTATGGAGGTGATGGCTGAATTCCAACAAATGGAGAGGCAATCAGGAGCAGAACAGTCTACCAGGAGCTGGACCCAATTATCAGAGTAACTCCTTGACTTCGGAGCTGGGATCACATTAACCAAATCAAAGAGGGCACTTCACAAAGGACTTGTTTTTCTAACACGCTCAGCAAACTCTCTTGTATATTCAGGTGCACATCTTCTGTTCTCAGCTGCAGCAAAGAATCTGGGTGCTTTCGAAGGCTGCCAGAGAAGGAACATTCTCACCATGCCACTAGGTGCCTCCAACACTTTGATTCCTGGTTAAACTAAGCCTGCATCCCATTCTTACCAGCCTTGGAGATGGCTTTGCCTGAGCTAGAACACTGTTTTTTCCTTCCAGAGCCACGTATTAAGATCTATTTGTGATAGCAATATAGGTTGCATATAATTAGGAAAAAAATATTGCTATTAGGAAACAAAGACAACTTGTTTTAAGTACTTGTATGCAATTTCTAGCATTTGCAAGAAATGAAATTAATTGCAAAATATGAACACTTGCATCTAGTAACAGACAGTATGTGTGAGGAAGAGGATGCAAAACAGATCTTCCCAAGTCCTACAGACACACAGGTTGTTATGCCCCCTCCTTTGCCACCAGCACACGATGAAAAATAAGAAGTGTCATAATGGAGGCAAAACCAAAACAAGGTACACTTAATTTTATCCTGTGAGCTAACAAACATTGAAACAGTATTTACAATACAAATGAAAAAGTGGTAGTAAGATGAGGTGCAAGCAAGTAATCTAACTCAAGTAGAAACTCTCTTACACTGTTCTGAACAAATACTAACATGATGCCAACATAAAAATGATCAATGCAGCAAAGCAGCAGTATGGATTCGGTACTAATGAACTTGACCAAGATACTTTTCCTATCAGGAAAAATTTGTCATTTGAAACATGTCATTTGAAACAACAAATTTCAGGGAATACTTTTAGATTAGTGTTTAATTTGAAAATATACAAGAAGTACATAAATGGTATCAAAAGACACGACACACTTAAGGAATTAATTGAATTGTATATTTGCATCAAGACACTACTAGTTCCAGGTGCTCTTAGACAAAATTAAGCAATGAAAAAGCAAATCTATTTTTTTCTGAGAGAAAAAAAAGACGAAGATCAGGAAGAATCTTGTACCCTGCAAAAACATATTGATGATGATGTTTAAATGAATAAGTATTTATTATTCCAAAATATTTAAATGAACAGTGGAAAAGTCTGAAGAATTATAGCACCAGTATTTGAAGCCAAGGAATACATCAATGAAGCTGAAAAGCCTTTGACATGGGAAGATGCTACTTCTGCTGAGTTTTCAGAAGATGTGATTAGAGCATGCCAGTGGCCAAGAATGCAGACAATAATACTCCCTAGCAGGTGCCAGAAAGCTGTGAAGAACCGCAAGGACTAAAATTTGCTGTATAAACAGCAGCAGGCACAGGTTAATAATCTGCTTTCCTGTCTTCAGGAATAAGCTACACCTAAAATTTTCTATGTTGAAACATTTTTTAATTGATGCAATCAGCAAAAGTATTGCTTGCTGGTCAGACATCAATTTATTTTCATATGAAAGTGTAGCATGATTTTACAACATTAACTATACCTACTTCTCTGCACTTAACAGTTTAGCCAAGATGCAATTATTTATTCATCAGTTATTTCATGTCAATTACAGTAGCCATTAATATTTAATTAGGAGTTTAGACAAAACTGCCAGAACAGAGGCTTAGAAAAAGTGTGTGTGTGTTGTGGGAGAGAGGAGGCATTCCTGGAACACAGCCTGTGCTTGCTAAAAGCCATCCAGAAGCCCATATGATGACATCCACCTCTTCAGAGCAACAAGGGCAATGCAAGGCAGGTGTCAGCAGAAAAAGAGAATGGAACAAAAACCAGAAATTAGGGCAGAAGAGAGAGACAGGTCTTCAGGTGTTAATCTTCCACATCTTGCTTTACAGCAAGCATCAGATCTAGACAGAGCCTGAAACAACTCTGCAGAAAACACGCACTTTGCAAATAGATCTGGTACCTCTGTTCTACATAAGAACTAAGAGGTATTTTAATTCCATCACAAATAAAACAATCAGATCTTTGTTAAATGACTGAATTTGACTGCCAGTCCAATTAGAGCACCATGAAAAAACTCAACATATTGGGTGAGGTGCTTATGCTGTTTCCAGACACTCTACCCAGAATGGGTGAGTGAAACAGCTGCACGAGCTTAGAAGAAATACAATTACTAATTAGACTGCTTCAGATAATTATAGCAGAACGTGGCTCTGCTTTAGCAACAACAAAGTACAAGATCACGTATTTTCTTTATTAAGGTGAACTTTAAAATGTTTTGATAGGCAGTAAAGATTTTCACACATAGCATTAGAGCTTTACTCATACATGCAAGGAAAAATTAACACTGTTGACTATTACGGGAGAAAGAACTTGAAATTTACTAAAACTGGCAGTTTCTTGTGGTTTAGATCTATCAGAAATTTTAAAAACTGTCAGTTTCGTGTGTTTGATGTCTACCAGAAATTTACTGAAACCGGCAGTTTTCTGTTGGGTAACTGCCAGAAATGTTGAGAGCTACACTGACCCGTGTACCCTCAGAGTTAACTGCTCTTCTCCCAGCCGGGAATGTACAGTCCAAATGCTAAAACCAGACACTGGAGAAAGGCTCAGGAAAGACTACAATATGACCTAGGAGAATTTATTAACCAAACGGTGATGGACACTCATCATTAAGCCTGAAAGACAATCTGTAAAATGATTTTGACATGAAGGTGGCACAGGTGATCCAGACAGTAAGCGCCGCTCCGGAGGTGTTTTCCTCGGGGACCATACAGTCCCACACCGCTCCTTCCCGGCCGTCCACACCCCCTGTGCCCGCAGGCCGGGCCTCCGCAGCCGCTTCCCGGGCTGGTGGCGGGACGGAGCCCTCATCCCACCCCGTGCCGTGCCCTCAGCTGGAAGGGCGGGAAGCTCCTGAGGCCAGCGGCAACGCAGTGCCCTACGCAGGGCCTTCTCTCCCGTTCTCATCCCCACCCGGCAGCGATGTCCAGGTAGCGGTGCCCCGCAGCTGGGCGAGATGTACCTCACCCCACCCCACCCCGCCCTGGCCGGCCGCGCGCACCTGGCGCGGAGGAGGCGCATCCTTTGAAACACACGCATTCCCCTTTCCTTCCTCACCAGTGGCCAACGCAGCGCGGTGGCAGCGGGGAGCGAACCCCGCTCTGCCCCAGGTCCCGCTGCAGCCTCCACGGGACCCCACGGCGCCACCGCCCCGTCCCGGCGCTCACTCACCTCCGCCGCGGCGCGGCCCGGCCAGAGCAGGGCGAGCAGCAGCACCGGCGCCAGGCGGCCGGGGTAGCCTCCGCCGGCCATCCCCCCCTCGGCGCTGCCTGCGCGGCGTCCCGGGGCGCTTCGACTCTGCCCCCCACCCGCCCTCCCGTGGGTTTTGGCCTGAGGGTTCCTGCTCCGCACCCGCCTGAGCGCTCCCTCGTCGCGGCCCCGCCCCTCTCCTCCACCCCTTCACCCCTCCCGCGTGTCCTGCCTTGGGCACCGCTGGCAGCGGCCGCCTGCCCGTCCGTCCGTCCTCAGCGGGCATGGAGTGAGAGAGGTGTCGGGGGCTTTCCCGCCTGGGAGCTGAGGTGAGCGCCGCGGACGGGGAGCCTCGGGCGGGGGCACCTGGTTCTCCTCGGGACGGGGCTGGGCAGCGCGCTGAGGGGCAGCCCCGTCCCGGGACAGCCGGAGGTGTCCCGAGTGGCCGGCTGGCTCCGTCCCCTGCCCGCGCCGCGGTGAGGGCGCAGGTGGCGGGCGCCGCCCGAACGGCCGCGGGGCTGCGCGGCGGGAGCGGGGCCGGGGCCGGGGCCAGGTATCGCCCGAACGAGGCACGGGCTGCACTGGCGCGGAGCGGGGTCGGCCCTGGGTCCCGGCTGGGAGAACGGCGCGGTGAAACCGGGCGGGAGCGAGGCGGTACCGGGAAAGGCGGCCGGGGCACCCAGGGCCATCCCGCCGCTGCCGCAGCGCTCCCGGGCAGGGACGGGAGTTCCTTCAGCAACGCTTTCCGCGCACTTGAGAGTTTTCTTAATGAGACAGAGGAGACTCCCAGAGGGATTTATGCCCCACCGCATAAATGGAAAGCAGCGAGAAATGTTTCTCCCCAGGGTTTCCACGTAATATGATAAAAAGCTTTTGCGAATGGAATTGTGATTTGTAAAGCGTTGGCAATGTGTAAAGTTTATGACATTTATGTTATTGACAGAAATGCTGCATGTTCAAGGTAACCTTTCACCAAATAAAGCGCTGCTTTGAGAAGGTGCAAACTTAGAGAGCATGTTGGCAGTGCCAGCCACAGCAACCTTACCTCGTCTGTAGCGTTCATGGATGCTGTACAGGAAATCCCTCGTTACAGGTTATATTAGCACTAGAAGCGATACAGCAAAAGCAAGTATATAATATATGTATGTAAACCTAGGAGTACTCATGAAATACCAACCTAAAGGCTGTCATGAGCAGAAAGCTAGCCACAGAGTTTTCTAAAACAGCTTCTCTGACAGGCACGAGACTAGAGCTGGATCTGCATTCGGTAGACCATATTGTCAAGCTATGAAATCTGCTGTGAAAGTTGGTTAGTAGAAGCTACTTTTCCAAAAAGTTTGGTACTACCAGTAAGAACATGCTTTGGGAAGAGGTGAGCATTATTTTCAGTTCCAAAGTTCTTGTACATAGAATCGTGTTAAAACAACTTGACTCTAAAGTATCCAACATCTGTGAGAGCAAGGTGGTATATAGACAGCAAGGTATGGAGAGCAAGGAAAAGAATTACTCTGTTTTCTGGCCAGATTGATGGCAACCGTGTAGAAGAAATAGTATCCATTACTGGAATTTAACATGAGAAGTACTGGTGTTAGAGGGAAGGTAGTAGGCACTTATTTATACAAAAGTGAAAACAGAAGGTTCATAACCAGTCTACGAGACAATGAGGTCAGAGCAATAGAGACTGCCTTGGAAGAGAGTGATCAGTCCTCTGAAATGATTACAATTTCGATGCAGAATGCCCCAGCACATGATGTTGGTTCCTTTAGATGTAATGAGAATACAGTTAGGACTGCTCCAAATCTTATATCTCAATAACTGTGGCTGTGTGTCTGCCTCAAACTATGGGTCGTGTCCCACGGTCTTTAGCAGAGTTACTGAGAATGAAATTGTCTTGCTTCTTGATTCTTTTCTAGAAAGTAAACATCTAGATTATGTTATAGTGCCAGCTTTTCCCCTTCTTTTGTCTGAGGCTGAGGTGAGGTTTGGTGATCTCATAGGAAATGTATTCCTTTGGTGGCAGTGAATGTGCTATCCTGATGATATTTTATTGAGGTAATTGTTGTGATTGGTTCAAAGATCACTTTGACACATCAATCTAAACAACACCTTGTATTCTTTCTGTTGTGTTAGCTACTGAACACTTCAACTTGTTTGGAAAACGATGGGGTTTAGATAGCCGTGACAAAATAACAAGCAGAGGGGAGTTGCAAGTCTTCCTCTCATGCATTAAGTATTATTTCAAACTGTGTCAATGGGTTGGATCAAAATGGATTTTAATTTGAAAAGAAAACTTTCACTGCTAATACAAAGCAAATGTACCAAATATAATTTTCTTTTTTATTTTCTTCTTAATTTTCAGAAGCTGTTTGGATAATTAAATAATGAAATGGCTAGTGGGCAACAGGAACACATTTCTGCAAGATCTAACACTTTATGACTGGCTTGGATTTTCCATTTGAGGCAGTCAGTCCCTGCAATATTGTATTGCCTCACAGTTTTGCTTATATTGTTTATATTACTAATGTAAAAAGTCAGTGAGGTAGGAATGGTGTTGGAATATTATTTTTTTATTAGGGATGTTATTTTTTTCTTTCCTTACAGATGGGGAACTGGGGCACAGCAAGAGTAAGAATTTGACAGATGAATGGAGTACTGTACAATACATGTAGAGAGTGGTCTTGCAGCATGGACTGGTTGCCTTGAGGCTATTTATTCATCAGTCAGTGCACAGCAGCTTACAAAGTCTCTTCTTCATACTGTGAGATTTGGATATAGTGTGCATACACACAGGAATCAATATTATTTATACATTATTTCTGGTTAGAAAGATGCCACACTATCCAAATAATAGAAAGCAAAACAGTAATGTTTCAGAACTGTACCCTCACATGTTTAACAAACACATGGCTGCTGCCTGAACAGCTATCAGAGAGCAGCCTGTTTACTGCACTTCATATCCTTACTCCCTGCTCAGGAGCTGCATGTCTTTACCTACACAGGAGACTTCTCCAAAGGAAGCAAATCCCAGTCCCATTTGCTCTAGTCAGTGTTCAGTCTCCTTAAAATTATTTCCCCACATTTGGAATACTGGAGCACTAAAAAGCAGAAGCCTGTGATAATCTGTGCTAGTTTAGGAGAAGTCCAGCCTCTTAAACCCTCAGTTTGAAATGACCAGTTTGGAATAACCAGTGTGACTCATTTGCCAGCCATGCTTTGTTACAAAGGATTGCAGCTTTTTTTTTTCGTTTGGGGGATATAAAAGTTTGTACATGACCTGGTCATGTCTCTGGATTTGTGAAGCTTGGGTGTACAAAAAGGTTGGAGCAGCACATAAAACTACTGTTGGACCTAAGTCATAGGTCAGGAATGCACTATGTATGAAAATTATATATTATGTATGCAATATATGTATACAAAATTTGACTGTGTGGGACTGTGGAGGCCACTGGTCAGTCCTGCACACAGAGCTTCCAGCTTCTTAAATCCTGGCAAAAGCTGTAAAAAAAATCTTCTAATAGTGAAGCTAAAAAACTCTAGGTAATGTGTCCAATGATTGTCATCTGTCCATGCACATGGGCAGAACTCCTAGCTGAAAATGCACGTGGCTTATTCTGCATTCAGAGTGGTCCTCCTTTGCTCAGATGCTGGCACAGACTGGTCCACCCCAGTTTGCAAAAGCTGCTGCTGCTAAATCTGGTCTTAAAACTATAGCAAATACTTTCTTGAGGATTTTCTCTTTTAAAGTTCACTAGGTTTTTTGCTATAGATGAGTGTTGCATCTTTTGTCTTAATGCCTTTAACTAAAACGGTGGCTATGAAAGCTTTTTAAGAAATAATGATTCAAGATGCTCTTTGTTCATTATTTTAAACACAGAATGAAGACTATCTTTTCTAGGCTGAAATCTTGTACCCCTTTTTATGTTGATCTGCAGTTTCATTATAGTCCCCTTGAAATAATTGGACTGCTGATAAAATAAAATGTGGCCTGAATAGGAAGAACATAATGTAGTGCCAACAAAAAGCTGTGCAGTGTAACACGGATAGATGGTTAAGACTTAATTTTCGCTATCCAGTAATTATTCATGTGTGTACCTTGGATGTATATTTTAATATAAACAGGTTCAGAGGGGAAAACAACACCAGTATGGAACAGTGTTTATAGACCATCCACAAACAGAAGGAAAGAGAAGACCTGCCATTTAAAGTGAAAAAAGTGCTGCATATACAAATCCTCAATCAGCGGGAATGGCACTAACAAAGGATTCATTTGAACGGATTAAGTGGCTTATCACAGCTGCCTGGTGAGTTTTACAGATCACTACATTTTTTAACCAGATTCACTGAGATATATTCCTACCTATCAATTTAACAGTAATAAGAAATCAGCAGTTAAATAATTTGTAGCCTGTCATATATTTGGTAAGCCTCTGTGATAATTTATTGTAATTGAGTTCAATTACTGGTCTGTAAGTTTATACCACTTAAATTTCAGGCTGTACACTATTTAAATAGTAGGAAACAAGATCTGTAACTCTGAGTCTCTCCAAGGCAGCTCTTCTTACCTTTTTTCTTCATTATTTGTGACTGACTTACCTCTAAGCGTCTTTGCTGAGTCAAGTACATAGGAAACATCTGCCTGGCTTCAGGAGGCAGGGATTTGGAAATGGCAGAGAATCTGGCAAACACGTGCCTGCTGTATGCGACTGGAAAAAGGGGGGACTGCAGCACCATGTATCAAGAAAAACATCATCAGATTTCTATTTCACTTGTGCAAAAGCTTCATGAGAACTTGGTGTTTCCTAAATAAAAAATAACTCACAGCTGGTCAACTTTGGTATGGGAAAAACGTTTACCCGGACTGTCTGTCAAAGCAAAAGTGGCCTTAAATTATTAACAATCACAGAACAAACCAATGGTATTATCTGCTACCTGGTTGAAGTGTTCCTGTGAAGTTAAATCCTTCCAACACAAACTTGATGCGTTAAAGGATGAACCACTGTTATGCAGAAGACTTCTCCACCATTTACTGCTGCAGCTGATCATCTGCCAGTTTCCCATTGTTTAATCAGTCCTTCGTTTCGTATTTAGCAAGGGACAGCATCTTCTGTCTTCAGTTGCTACTAATTATTTTCATAAATATTTTGTTTCAGTAAAATCTGTATTTGAAAATAAGTAGCAGGCAGCATAGGTGTAAAAAGAGTATGGAGTGAATGTACATAAGTGGCTAAAATGTATTAATGCTTTCAGTATTGAATTTATCAGTTAATATCAGAGCATATACAGGTTATGTTATTTCCTGTTTGAATCTATGAATAATTAATAATAAGGGAGAGTATTTGGGGCTTTTCTGACACAGTTCTCAGCGTTTCTGAGAGTTGACCGTATGACTAACAAAGACAGAACAGAAGTTGATCTCAATAGAGAATACTACTAAATGCCTAGATATTTGCAAAGTTGGAGTAATTTTGGAATAGGCTTCACTGTAGCCTGTAGAATAGTACACAGGAGTCTGTATGCTATGGTTGTATCTAATTTATCTCTTCATATAATGAGTAAGAACCTTTAGTTCTTAGTAAAAATAATATTAGCATTAAAAATAATTTAAAAGAATGTTTATTTCCTGTATTGCTGCAGAAATTTTGGGCTAACTTTTAATTTTAGTATATTCTTTTTTTTTTTTCAACTTTACAATCCATCACTAGCAATGGTTGGCATGGAGCTGGGCTTCCCCAGCAGCTGCTCTGGAATCGTGTGGCTGTCCCGAATGTGGCTTTGTGCTCTACTTTCTCTTCCCTTCTCTGAGCAGAAGAAAACAGCACCAGCTAACTCATTTTAGGGGAGATGCAGATCATCCCTGTCTCTACTCAGTCTTCACCTCATGGTGTCCATGGAGAAATCTGTCTGGAATGGTTCCTCTCTGGCCCTTTGTAATTGTGGGATTGGAAATAGGTTACATGGGGGAGTTATAAGGAGTTTCTTGTTCATGCCTGTCTGTCTGTCCTCAGTCTCACAAATCCAGAAAGACAAATATTACAGCACGGGCTGGCCATTTCTTGGTGGTGTGTACCCCTTATAAAAAAAACTATATAGCCACCCGAAACAGGACTTAATTGTGTGTTTCCTTGATCACTTCTCACTTTCTACAGGCTAAATTTTCGTGAAGATTTGATGTTGTAAGTTTAGTTTTAATTTAATTTTTTCTTTTAAATCAGGTGGCTGCTGATCATTTTTTCAACTCAAGAAATTGATGGGGTAAGTGGCAATAATATTTTCTTTAGACAGGTGAGAGATAGGATGGTACAGTTCCAACAAGTAACACCAAATGCACCAAAATGACCTCTAGTTCTGTGGAGAAACTGTGATGTTCCCTTCTGTATTTCTGCAATTCTGACCTCCCTTTCTGCTACTCATCTATTTTGCAATTTTATGCTCTGGATTTTCTTAGATTCTAATTCTGGCATCTTTAGGTGCTTTTGGAAAGCTGCAAGTAGAAAACCCTCCTTGTTCACTGAGTCTGTCTCCCTCCTCATAGAGTCTCTTTGATGGTTCTGCATTAGGGCACACGTCAATTCTAGCTTTCAAGCTCTGCTCTGTATTTTAGCCTAGATCTTAAACTGGCTTTCATGGACATTCCCATCTCTCTGAAGCCAAAATTTCACATGTAATATAGTTTCAATATATACTTTATTATCCTCTCTGTACTGGCCTTCATATTACCCTCATGTTCGCAGTGGCCTCACTGAAACTTCTCTTAAGTCCATCCTCTTTGTATTCTTTCAAATACTTAGAAGCTCTTTTTTTACAGAGTTGTTTTTTTATCCCCAAACTCATGCCTTTTTATTTTGTGTTGAAAATGGACATCTATTTTTAAAAATAAATGTGTTAAATCAGAAGAAAGGGTAGCAGTTCTGTTATTGGAAACTTGTATTCTGTTGACATTCCAGGAGAGGCAAGATTCTAACAACTGGGTGAGAGACTAGTGTGGACTAGATTAGTAATTTCATGGGAAATGCAATGTGTGAAAGACAAGTAGTCTGTGAGAGAGACCATCATACCCTCTTGTTCTGAGGTTTGGGAATTCCAAATATTCTAAAAATGTTATAGATAGAACAGAATTTTTCCTCCTTATCTAATATTTGTCAGTGTTTTCTCCTTGAAACATTGAAGTATGAGCCTATAGTGTTCTGTTAGGTATTAAAACCAGTAACAAAACAGTCTTGACCCTGATAATAATGAAAACCCCCACCAAGGAAATACTTTTTTATCACCATTTACTTGTTTATCCACATTATTCTTAAATCTTTTACCTCCTTGTTAAAATATTTTTTAAAATCTTTTATAATTTACAGTTTTAATGAAAAAATAATGTTATTTACTGGACATTCCAACTAAGTTTATAAGTGCATATGATGTGTGTTTATTACTACATTTGGGAAAATAAAAAAGAATAATGAAATCATGTTCACTTGCCACACAGAAAATCTACTGAATTTACTTTTTTGTGTGTTTCCATTTCCCCTAGAATATGATTTTTTTCTCATTGCAATTTGATGAAATGAAGCAGTTACTTCTTTGCTAATAAGAGGACAATCAGAGAAATTTTTAATACAAGAAAGAAGTAAATTAACAGTAGGCAACGCATAATTACACCATGCATATACTTTGTTTCATTTAATAGACAAGAATTAAATTCAAGATTTCATCTCTGAATGAACTTCTTGGTCTTTCACCTTGTTTTGCCTTTTATAATTTCATTGTAGTTAAACAGTCTCCTAAAATAATGTGATGGGTTACAGATTTCACATTATTGCAAATAAAAATCTGATTCTGTTAAAATTTATTTCTGGGTGCAGCTGGTTTCCTAAGTTATGTTGGCTGTAATATTTAGTGTTATGTAACATGTAGTTAAAGGTCTTCCACCTTCTACAGCAACAGTAATAAGCTTTTACTTATTGCTTCTACCTTGCCAGCATGTTTATGTTGATGAGAGATCTTTTGCCTTGAAAATCATCTAATTAGCTAATACGTCCAGCTGACAATATTTGATGAAGTAATTGTTGTCTGTTGTGCATTGTAAATCCATAAACTTTAAATTTTTAGGGAGGATATGCATATATTGATCCATGTGGGGGACAGGATTGTTCAGTTTGTCGGTGCTTTCCAGAAAAAGGATCAAGGGTAAGTGATGATTAGAATGAGTGACAATTACTGTTGTAAATACTGTTCATTTTGTGCACATTGCTGTTCCTTAAAATCAACATGGTTGGCATAAATCAATAAATCAATCAATATTCAGACACAAACTCATCTGACAAACTAGCATAATTCTATCACTGGCATCAAGTACAGCTGTCACTGAAGAAAGTTAAGATTGTTCATAAAGAAGTTTGTTCCTAATTGGGTTTGTACTAATCATGGTACCTTTCTTGTATTAAGGATTCTTTGAGGAGTTAGATGTAATTCACGTAAAGTGTAGAAATCTAATACGTGTAAAGTATAGAAATCTGTGCTTGTTTTCTACTAAGAGGCTTGTTTTAAGAGAATGTCCATGCCATTCTCTTGTTTTATGAGAACTTAGTTATTTCTTATTTGGGTTAGGTGACTCTGAAAAAGCTTGCAGACTTTTTATTTTACTCACTTAAGATACTTACTCTAAAACAAATCCAAATTGTCTTTGGATTTATAAATAAAATATTAAATATTTATAAATAATCATAAAACAACTGTAAGGCATTTTCACATTATATGCTAAAATTAGTCACTGCTAAATGATAATTAGTCATGTTGCTAATTGTTAATTGAAATAAATCCAGTGATTACTAGTTTATCTTGGCTGTTCTTTCTGAGAATACATTTCTATATAGAGATAGCAAATAATTTAAATGTTGTGTGAGGAAAAACCTTTTATATATATAAAAGTTATGTATATATACATATGTATTTGTATGTCCTGATTTGTGATCAACTGAAAAATTGTCAGTGATGAAAATTGCTTTCTACCAAAGTACTAATGGTTAAGTTTAGGTTTAGAAAGCTTGAACATGGTAGGTCAATTTTGGAAGAGCCACATATGCCCCATTTCTTTGTGTACAACCTGAGTTGCCAGAAAAGCAAGACACACCTTTTTCTTCCTGTGCTTCTGCAGTTAGCTGCACGCTTTGCTGTGTCATGATCCCTGCCCTGGTGTCCTTGGATCCTATCCTAATCCTCCAGGATTATGTCTATGTGAAAGTCCCCCATGCTGTACGATTTTCATAATAGAGGCCTAGGATGCGTGTATCTCTGTAACGCTGTGCTAACAAAAGGGCATCCCAGGAAAAGTATTTTGACTGTTACCACTGCAGTGTCTCTCAGTGCTACTGAATAAACTGGTTTGGATACCAAAAACCTGATCTGAAGTGCCGTTTGGAAACAACTGACTTTCAAACAAGGGGGAATTCCCCTGATTTGGGGTCTCGCTCTGTAGCCTGGAAGTTCTGAATTACATGCCCGTGATCAGTCAGTAATAAATACCTCCTGCAGTTGTTCTGGCCCTTTCCTAGGCTGTCCTCATCACAGGTAAACTGTACTATGATTCATGCATTTGTAGTTAGTTTTCTAAATAATTCCAAAGAGCCGGACCTAAGTGCCAAATAGAAGCGTGAGAAACATTTCAAAATGAATTGAATGTTGTTGTGCAACTCTAAGTCTGAGAATTGTACCATTTCTTGAAAAAACTCTGAAATAAGGATGTACATGTACCCTGATGGATAATGGATAAAGTGTCTCCAATGTAATATGAATTTATATTTCATGCAGTCATTTATATTAACAAATATGCTAGAAACAGAAGCACTCTTCAGACCCTACATGAAGCCTAAACACTGCTTCACATAGATTACTGCCCATATTTTCTATGCTAATGTATGGCGATGAATAATTTTCTGTAGGATTATTTAATCTTTTCTTTCATCCTACAATTCTTTTGGTTTTCAAAGTTTTTGCTTTTACACTCTGACACACTAACTTTGCTCTCCGAGCTTTTGTGGTGACTACACATTACAAAATAAAAGATTTGTTTATCTTATTATTAGCTTCCTAGAATGCAAAACATCTGCTTTATCTGCTTTCTGTCTGAATCCTGCTCTGAGGCTGGTTCCTCAGAGTTTTGCATCTTCCTCAATCCTCTCTTGAAAGTGTAAGAAATAAATGATCATTTAAAGCCTCTGCACTGTACAGTACACAAACCTAAATATTCAGAACTGTTGGTATTATGACTTTGCCTTCTATTTGCCCATTTAAAAATATTTTAAATTTCAACATCAAAAGCCTTATTCATTATAAGTGGACAAGATAATGATAATTGAGGTTTTAGCTAGGGAAAAGCTGACCATGGGAGTAAGGAAAACTGCCATGGCCAGACTTGAATGTATTGATACTGGGCAAGTTGAAAGAAAAGTAGAAGCAAATAGCTGAACTTTCATTTAGTATTTAAATAAAACCATTATAGCTATACATCAGTTGCTCTGTTGGGTTTTAGAAGAGCTTGTGTACCTGTCCTTTTTAATTCTCTCAACCATATGTAACTCTGTGCAATAAATAGATTTGCACTCCTCTTCATTAGCAAGAAATCACTGTCTGAGAAAACATTTTGGTTACTACTTCTAGTAGTCTGTCATTAAAATTGCCCACATCACAATGAAATTTTGACTTCTGTTCAATTGGGATTACAGTTGTCTTGGAGTTAGTCTCACATTGTACTGTTTATCTTTTGATCTTATGTCACAACTCAAGAGGACTCTTTCTTTCATAGAGCACCATTAAAATGTGCTGCTAAATCTCTTTGCCCGTTCTGTGTGGTACCATACCTAGAGATTTCAGAACTGTAGAACAGATAAATGAGGCAAAACATGTCTGGTGAAAGTATATATGCCACTAAGTGTTCTACATGACTTTTTAGATTCTTTTTCCCCCTCTTCCTTTTCGGTAGGCCATAAAGTCTGTGATTTCAATTTTCATTAAACACAGAGTAAAATCTTTCCACCATTTCATCCTCTTTTTCTACATTGGAAAGTTGTTTCCTAGAAAACTCCTGCAGTGTTGTATCACAGGCTTCCAAAAATGCTGGCTGCTCTAACAGAATTTAGATAGTTAAAAAAATGTTTGCAGTTAGCACTGCCCGATTGTAAACGTGTCCTGTGCTGACCCCAGAGTTTGATCCTATTCAATTCCATTGGCTTTGTTTTTAGTTAAGTAGATTTGGGAAGCAAGCATCTATTCATGACCCAACCTGATCTGGCTTCTATGGGATCATGTGAAATGCCTGGATCAAAGTGAATAATAAATATAACTCAGCAGGACCAACATTCGTTCTTTTGCAGATGAAGCAAGAGGCTTATTTTTATCCTAGTGTAGGGGAGAATGCAGCATCCGAGAGGAGGGTTTTACACTTTCTGACATTTCAGATATAAGGAGTAAGCATTCACAAGAGATGCTGAGTCACTTGGGTGTCACAGGTAAGTTAGGAAGTCGGCTGGTATCAGTCAGTCAGTGCAGGGCAAGAATGCACTGCCCTGGGGTAAGAATGAGGAAAGTTACCTGGGAGTAAGTCAGTCTCCTGGCACTGCTTCTCTTGTAACATCGCCCCAGTGGATCTTGTGAGTTGCCAAATTTCCTTAGTAGGTTCCATGGGTTATCTGAGTTCAATTTACAGCACAGTGTAAACATATTTTAAATGCTCTAACTATGAAAGTTGTGCAAATTCTGCCTGGTTTGGGGAGTAAGAGGCATTTATTAAACCACACTTTTTGGCACATCAGTATGCAGTGGCAGTCTGTCATTCACATGGAATAACCAGTACTTGTATTTGAATTTTCAAGTTGCACACTCAGGAAATAAATATGTGACATCCTTCTGCTTGGTCTCAAATCCACTATCAGAGATGTATGTACACTAGCATCTGAGGAAATCCAGATTTCTCCCATTATTTGCCTCCTACCTGTTGATTTTTCCCAGTACATTAGCTGTAAGTTTTAAAGCTGAGGATTCCTGAGACCAGTTATACATTTCTGTAACATTTCTTTTGCATTTCACTTACATTCACTGAGAACCATATTATGTTTTTCTGTAAAACAGACCCAGAGAAATGAGACCCCTAAGTCTATAGCTGAAGCAGACCACACTTTTTTGTAACTAGGCAGAGGAATAGGCAGTTCTCTGACTCCAGAAGTTAGGATTTGAACTGGTAGGGAATGGATCCTGCTTACCAGAATGTGGAATAGGAACAGAACCACTCCAGTCTGTAAGGAGAATGACACCAATCACTGTAAGGTCCCTTTGAGGTTGTTCTTCATATATGATACCCAGCTACAGCATCTGTAAATTAGCATTTTTCATATTAGACATTTTTCAAATTTTTCAGCAGTTTTGATCTCATTGAATTATCTTTCCTTTTGTTCTTGAGCATATTTTTTTTCCTAATACTTTTGGTTCCCCTGTCCTTCCATACTGAAAATGGTGTTTTTTCTCAGTTGTTGCAGATTGCCAAGCTTTTTTACATCAAGCAAGATAAAACTCTACAAAACCATTATTTTTTACAGATTTGAATCAACCAAAAATTGTCGATCAGTGACTTGTTTTAATAAAATGGTTCAGAGCAAAACTCAATTTTATTTTGTTAGCTAATCTGATGTTAATTATTTGTGGTCTACAATGCTCTATTTGTAGCTCTCTTGCTTTCAGCCACTAGCAGTTAAGAGTTTCAGTGCTAAATTATGATTTGTTGAGTTTGTTTAACACAATAGTGACACCCACTGGCTTATTGGATAGTTTTTCTTTTCATAGTCACACGGGTTTAAAACACAAACCCAAGTATATATTGTGAATAGTGCTTTCAGCACTTCATTGTGATTTGTCTTGCTTCTGTGAAGTATCACTGTGAACACTAAGCTGCATCATCAGGTATTTTGTTCCTGTGGCGTATTATATAATTGAAAAATATGATGAAAAGTTGCCAAATTTTCCAATAGTTTACAGCTTGGTTCAGATGCTCTTTAAGAAAGAGAGAGAGAGACTGTTTACAAGGGCCTGTAGTGACAGGACTAGGGATAGTGGCTTCAGACTGAAAGAGATTAGGTTTAAATTAAATATGAGGAAGAAATTCTTTACTGTGAGGGTGGTGAGGCCCTGGCACGGGTTGCCCACAGAAGCTGTGGCTGCCCCATCTGTGGGAGTCTTCAAGGCCAGGTTCAATGGGGTTTTGAGTGACCTGGTCTAGTGGGCAGGGGGTTTGGGACTACTTGTTCTTTAAGATTCCTTCCACCCCAGTCCATTCTATGGTTCTATGAAAAGTCAAGCTCTTAAGTATTATTATTGCATTTACTTGCCTAAAAATCTATGAAAAAGAAATTATCTAATTTGGTCTATTTAGGACAAGACTGGATTTAATGCAAAATTATGTGGTTTCTCAGATTTATCTCATCTTAATAAAGTTTTTATTTAGAAGAGGGTTTGTTTTAAGGTTTTTTGAGCCTTGACTTACAGTGAAAATGAGCTTGGTCCCAGTCTAACACAGTGAGGAGTAGAATCTTCCCAGAATGGACACCCCTCCAAGCCCTGGAAGCTGTGGCTTTGCTGTGTAAATGACTAGCTCTTCCAAAAGGAGAGAGGACATGGGTGGAGCTTAGAGTAGCAGCAGATACCCCCACCTCACTAAGCAAATTACAAAATTAAACATCTCTCCAAATGCCTTTGTGAGCACTCCTCTCTTGCCCACAGACTGCTTTACTTTCTTCCTTACTCTGTCCTGGTGAAATGAAAAAGACTGGTTACAGTCACAAGCCAGAGTCCAGTGCAGAGTGGAAAGGGTTGCTGTATTATTTGCCTACAATCTGTGTGGAGTTGCTGGGCATTTTCACTTTTGTTCTTATGAGCAGAAGGTAAGCGCATTTCACATATCACTGGTGTATCTCCATAGCCTGTAACATAGGGTACTGCAATAACTGGGCTTCTTTTAACTTTATTGATAATAAGAAGCAAGACAGAATTCACTCAAACAGCACAAAGTTTTTTATTTCCGATTAAGACTCCTTTAAAACATTGTGCTTGAGACAGTTAAGTGCTCCAGGCGCTCTCAAAATCAGGTACTCTTCAGTCTCAGGCATCAAAAAAAAGTAATTCCCTTGGCCACTGCCTTTTCCAAATAGTATTAAATGTTTTGTTGCATGATTCTGAAGTATTTGCAGTCTTAGTATTGGGAAGCATAGTTAATTAAAAAAAAATATAGCCTTGTTTTGCCTAAAGTCAATTTCTTACTGCAGGTCAAGCCCAGGATATGCTAAAATAACAGACCGTAGTCTTGGCATGGGTAGTTCCTGACCTAGACAATTAACAAGGCACTGAAAACCTAGAGGAATTTATTGGCATCAGATGGCAGAGCGGGCATAATATTCTGTTCATTTTATCTGAGCTAATTTGTCATTTCCACATGAGCATGACTACCTTCATCCTCTTTATTTTTACAGCTGTCCTGAGACTGTAATGCTGTGGTAGTCACATTGGATGGGCACAAATAATAGATGTGATAATAGATGTTATGACATGGTATCAGTTTGGCCTTAACAAAGCTCCCAGTCATTATCAGTCTTTGAGCTGAAAGAAAGAGAGAGAATCCATCAGCTTCACATGGCATGCTAAAGTTGTATCAGCTGCCAAACCCATTGTGAATCCTGAATTCAGTGCCTCTGTTCTATGACTTCACTACCTTCTACTGAAGACCACAGAGTCAATTAAATTCACAGGGTAGCAGCAAATGAAGACATTTTGTCAACCTAAACGACTACATGTTCTGCAAAACATAAATAATAAACAAAAACATGTCAAATAAACATGAAGTGTTTATTTGTTAATTGTGGTAACTGCCATAGAATGCCTACAGTGTCTCAGCTTTTTTTCTGAGTGCAATAAAAATCATGTTTCTTAACTATCCAAAGGATATAACATGTTTTGAAAATTTTCTCTTTCAACTCTTGAATGAGGAGCATATACACTTTTAATTAAAAATATTGAAGTTGGAGCAGAAGCCTGTTATCAGCAAAGTGCATTGAAAGACAAAGGCATTAAAAAATAGTGCAAAACATCTTATGCTTTTCTTTTCCTTTTGATGAATGATGCTTTTTGCAAGGTGATAGCTAGTTTAGGGTACTAAAAAGCCATACCACTTCCAGTAAAGTTAATGGTTCAAACAGTTGTATTTTATTATATTATTGGTCTCATTCATTTCACTTGTACTCAAAATGATGCTTTAATTAGAATGGTTGGCCTTTTTTTTTTTCAGTCAAGTATTTAAAGGGCATAATAGCTGCCTTAAAAGTACTTCAATTAATGAATTCATTCTGACGGAGTGTGCAAGGCACTGCTAGTAGACAGGCTGTAACTGTTCATGCAATCAAACACTCAACACCCAGAATCCTGATTGTCTATTCACTGTTAACAAGGATGCAGAATCATCAGCTTTTAATAGCAGGAGTCTTTAATTTGCATAATATTTTGCACTGCTCAAATTCTGGTATCCAGAAAATTGTAACTGTTAGAGAAGACAACGTGCTGATTCTGCCCTGGACTTTTTGCCAGTGACTTCTCTGGAAGCAGGATCAAGGTTGAAGTGAGATGAGCGAGTAAAGATAAATGGAACATGAGTCATATGAGGATTCTTTTTTCAGGTAGTCCTTATTTCTAAGTGTAGGACTTCTTTTCCTAGCCTCTGGACTAAGTTCCTGTTCATAGCTTAAGGGCCAGTGGTCATCCAGTCCTACTTTCACTGTGGCATAAACCCGTAGTACCTTCCTGTCCAAACATGTAGTAAATTACCTTCTCTGTTGCTTTGCTGATTTGATTGAATGATGCATACCACACATTTTTTCACTTCTTCTCCAGCTGTCAAATCACACTGATTTTAAAAAGACAATTAGAAAATAAATAGAAAGTAAAAGAGGCTTAGGTCCCTGCATGTAATTCACAAGGTAAGATTTTGTGCAGACAGATTCAGCCTTCTGAAATGTTTACACTGAGAAGCAAGCATTCAGTTCTTCTGTTTCCTGAATCTACATATCTTCTTACAATCATCTTTCATTTCCATCTTTTTTTTTCCTTCATTCATAAAAATAAAGATATAGTCTGTTGTTTCTGTGAATACTGAAATATCTTTTACTGCCCTCAAGTGGTCCTAAAGCCATATGGTTTTCTCAGGAATGCATGGAGCTCCATTTTGCTCTCCTTTAAAATACTGTATTATCGTTAATTATAATAATTCATTCTATACTATAATGAATTATTAACTATGTATTAACGATATATACTATGTAACTAATATAATTAATTATAGTTGTAATAATTTGTTATAATTAATGAATGAGATCTGAAAAGAAAGCGAAACAGTTTTCAGTTTGGAAACAAAACAAATTATAGGTAAACAAGGATAAGGGTAGAAAATAAAAAACATGTGTAAGAGAAATAAAGACCTGTAAATACGTAGATTTTTGTAGAGTGGAAGTGTAGAGAGCCCACATGTGAAGCCTGATTAGAAAGCTTGCTTTATTCAGCACTTTGAATCTATGACTGCATAGTTGTTTAGCAGCACAGACTAAAAACTGCAACAAATCCGAAACAACTCCACGTCAGTGCTGTAAACTGAAAAATCCAGTTGGCATGGGAAGTAATTTTGCTTAAGGAGAATATATATTGCCTTGGAAAAGTTAATAAAATCCGTGAAGATCATCTGTATGGTAATGAAGGTACAAATACTCAATTTAGAGCCTTTTATAGATAAGTTACATTCTTCAACCTCCCAACCCATTTTAACACAATCTATTAAAATTGATACTTTTTGTAAATGTGTTGGCTAATAACTATTATTTTTTTTCTCCAGGAAACTTCACAAGTTTTAAATGAGGCACTAAGATATGGTAGTGATTATGAAAAACTTAAGACAATTGGCATATCGTGACTTGAAAGAGGGAACTCTCTTGATTTGTTCTGATTGTGTACAAAGTCTCTTTGTCTAAAATGAGTCCTCATTTTTCTGGTGGGAAAACACAACGCTCATTGGAGTCCTAGGCTTGCAAAAGGTGATACTTACATTGGTGGAGCCAGGAAGACTTCCAGTTTATCCCAGGCATCTCAGAGAGGTGGCCTTGGAGATCTGATGAAGGTGAAAAGAAATGATCACATTGAGCAAGTTGTTAAACTTGAAGGTCGTGTTCCTACAGCACCTAATGCATGGGACAGTGCTGCAAGCTGTCCAGCAGCTGGTTTGAATCATGAATATTTATACATTGTAAGCCTTGTCTTATCCAAAGAGTCATTTCTGAATTGCTGTGGGGTTTACAGCAGTAGTCATTCACTTCTTTGGACTCTTTTCAGGGTCAGCCTGGTGAGCTGGGAGCTCAAGGTCCAATTGGGCCCTTGGGATCTACAGGACCAGCTGGTCTGCCAGGGGAGAAAGGACAGAGAGGTGAGAATGGGCAGCCTGGGCCAGCTGGAGAAAAAGGTGATAAGGTAGGAAACACCACAGACAGCTCTTTTGGGTGTTTACAGTATGTAATGTTAAATGTTGATAAGGGAAACAGAACCTGAATGACCAAAAAAGCATTTGCCAAACTACACTATGCTCACACAAAGTTCTCACAGAAGTTAATTACAGAAAATGAATTCTTGAAAAAATATTTTAAGAGATTTTTTGCTGTGGATTGCAAAATTAGAATTGTCAGAAGACATAAAGTAAGATGAACAGACTGACTCTGTCACATACCACGTCATCCTCCTTAACCTCAAAGAAGGTGTAGAAATATGGAGCTGGAGGGAGCAGTATGGTGCTTTTAAAAGCACTGCACTGAACAGAATTTTATTTTCACTTAAGAGAGTATAAATTGCAGTTCATATTCATATCTTTTATATCTGTAAAATCCCTGGGTCTGGGTACTTCATATTAGTTTTAATGGTCTAATTTGACTGATCTCAGAGGATGAGTGAAATCACTAACGTCAGTATCTAGCACACCTGAAATGTAAATGCTGTAAGCAAAAACTGTGCTGCTGGTATTATCAAAACAGGAGCAGGACTGTGAAATTATGTGCAGATATATTTTATAAGTTACAGGCAAGTTGCCCTTCTCTGTCATTTTATAATCTTTGGAGAATGAATGGCTACTGAGTAATAGACATTTGTCCTGTCCTGTCCCACCTGTTACATGGGTTCCTATTGGCACTAGTCTTCTGCTAAGCCCATTGAAGTTTTTTTCAGATACTTAATTTCTGAAAATTATGGCTTTTGATTCATATTTCAAACAAGACTGGTTTTTTGTTTCTTGCTGTATAGTAGCACATATTCTCATTTTTCATTCTTTTTAAGACTTAATGACCTCATCAACTTTGTTTTTTCCTATCACCTGTTTTTAGGGCCCAACTGGAGTCCCAGGATTTCCTGGTTTAGATGGTGTTCCCGTACGTATTAAATGAATATTTCTTTATAAAAATTACAGTTCCTATAAATTCATAGCAAGTCCTCTAACAGAATAATATACTCACTAAATTGTTTGGCTTTATACCTACTGATATAATTTCTCTCACAGAGTTACATGTTTTGCAAAAATGTAAAATAACTAGGTTAACTTCAGCTGTGTTTACTATTGATAACAAATGCCTCCAAATCCCAATGAGGTAAGTACAGAATTTTCATGCAGTGAAGGCAGAGAGTACCCATGGCTATGTACCATGTGTCAGAGCTAGGCTTAAAAGTAGTGTATGTCTTTTCTCAGGCTCTCTAGCAGGCTGTAGTCTCCTTGGTACGTTCTTAAAATCTCTGAAAATATCTCAAATGATGCCCTGGTTGTTGTTCAGACATTCTAATTTTTGCTTGTAGTCCTTTTGCAAGAAAACTCCAACCACTGAGTCCAGTAATTTTAACCTGAATAAGGACTGAATAAGCAAAGTGGGTCCTAAATATATCTTTATAAGCAAGTGATTATGTATTTTTATGAATATCTTCTTCAGTGTGAAAATTGGTGAAATAGTAGCTTAGATACAGCATTTTTCAAAGTACTCCACTAGAACTGAATTCCTGTCATGTTACTAGTTTCAAATGGATCAAACAAAGTTAAAATATTGAATTTTGAAAGTGAAAACAGAACCAAGAGCTGAGTGGGTGTTGTAGCATCTGCTTGTCAGCTGTCCGCATTTGACGGTGGGACTGTTGTCAAAATGTCTGGATAATGTAGAGGTCACAAGGCCAAAATTTGGCATAAAAAAGAAGAACTGTTCCCAAGAAATGTATATTCTTTTTGCAAAAAATTGTTAATTTAAAAACAATGTCCACAAATTAGAATGAAGAATTTACAGACAGGAAGAAGACAGAATTGACAAAAGCATTTCAGGCAAAGGGCCAGGATACTTTCTTGATGATTTTTCAGATGACCCCCCAAATAATTTTGGTTAAAATGAATATTTTTTCTTTACAAAAATCTTTAATTCTGTGAAAAATAGGTTTTTTTCTCCAACAGGAAGATCATTCCAAGAAAAATCCCATTGTTTTCATTGCCCAGTTCCTAATTTTTACTAGAACTAATCCTTATCTGGACACTGGTTAGTTCTTGCTAGGTCAGAAAAATCACAATCTCTCTGATTACTGTGGGCCTGAGTCAAGCTGTATCCTGTTTTTCCTTGTTTTATCCTATCAATTTAAAAAAGTGAGGCTGCTTGAGATGACTTTTGTGGGGTTTTTTCAGCTTTACAGCCACAAGAAGGACTATAGCTAGAGAGCAAGGAGTCTGTATTCTCTGAGAAGACAGAACATTACTTTTTCCACTCAGGTGAAAAACACAGTCTGGTTCTCTTAACCAGTGTTGTCCCTGTTATATTTGCTATGCATCAAAAAACCCCAATAAACAAAAGTCTTAAGTCATTTGTTCTACACCACAAAAAATTCTATTCAGAAGAGAAACATTTCTAATGCAAAAGAGTATGAAACCTGGACCACTGTGAGATGTCATCTGATTCAGATCTGAGATATATTTGTTTCTGAACTGTTCTGTTAATTTAAAAAGTAATTCCCTATTAATCATGGTGTATTTCTAATCAGTATTACACTGTCTTTCAGGGACTCCCAGGAAGGGAAGGACCCAGAGGCAAGCATGGCTTGGATGGCTGCAATGGCTCAAGGGGCGACCCAGGATTTCCAGGCGAAAACGGTTACATAGGACCAAGAGGTCCTTATGTATGTGAAAGGCATTTGCTCTCCATGCTAACAGCTCTTAAAATGACTCTTAGACTATGGCATCAGCTTTACAGTGCTGCACAGGGAACTCCCAGGCATTCTTACTCGGGTTAATGGGAGTGAAACACACTGCCTTAAGAGATTAAGCTTGAATGTGAAATAAGCTCCTATATCCTTGAAGTACATTTGGCTGCCTTGAGAGTTAAATTCTGACTTATTTCTCCAGACTGTAACCACACCAGCTGAGGAGTAGCTTGAAACCACCATACTATTCATCTGTACTTGAAATTTCTTAAAAGCATTACTAGTAGGGACATACATGACATGACTTAAGTAAGTGGAAGGTTCAACAAGCCTAAGTCCTGTTACACTCTAAGATTTTGTACCACTTTTTTACACATATGTGCTCTGTGCACTCCTAGTCTTGCCTGGGTCTATATCTGTGTATGCAGAGATCATTTCACAGTTAAAATGTTTGAAATTAGCACTGTAATGTTTGTTTACTTTTGCTGTTAAAATGGAAGGCACTTTAAAAATGTTTTATGTAGCTGTGTTAGCAATACTTGACTACTGCAGATAAAAAGATTTGTATCAGTGAGGGATATAAATTACTGTAGTGCAGGAGCTCAGGACTTCTGTACAACAAATCAATGATTTCACAGAAGCTGCCTTATTGTTTACCTAACACTCTATTTATACATTTTACAACTAAATACCTTCAGGTGCTCAGGGTGTGGAGATACTCAAGGGCCACCGGACAGAGGGTGGAGGTGGCCCTGCAGAGGATCAGGTGACCTCATTAGTGTATGAATGGCTCCAAAACCACCTGACACAGGGTGGAGGGGGCTCTGATTAGAATAACTGAAGATGGTTTGTCTGGGACACACTATCAGGGTTCAAATACATTACAACACTGTAGCTCCAAAGAAATTTTTCAGAACAGATCTAGTCATCAGTCTTTGACTTTTTGTGGAAACAAGTTTTAGTTCTGAATGAATAAGAGCTGATGAGTTGGTCTGACAGCTTCCCTGAAATTTTCTAAGTAAAACAATAAAAACTGAACTTTACATGAAAAATCAAATGTGTTTAGTGAGAGCTAAATGAAATGCTGAATTCAGCCATCAGAAAAATGTGGAGAGGTTGCCAGAGTGTAATGATGTTATTAAAGATAATAGCAATTAGAATAAAATACAGTTTCAATCTTGGACTCGTAATAAATGCTATGAAATACACAACATGATAAAAGACTTACTAATAACCTCATTTGTTATACCTCTGAAAGTAACTCCTTCCTTCTGCTGAAACTCTAATTTCACCTCTATTTTCTTACTTTCTATGGCCTTCAAAATAGTTTTACTTCATGTAATTAGCTGAATGACATAAAGGAAAAATGAGACATGGGACAAATTACAGCGTAAATCCTACCGATTTCAGGAGCATGCTCTTTGGCAGGCCTAGAAAAGTATTTGCAACCTACAAAAACAGGGAGACCCAATAGGCATGTAGCCTTGGATATGCATACTAAGATTCCAGGGCAAATTAATTTAGCTACTCAGAAAAACAACACATAGTAACCATATTTTCTTGTGTGCAAGAATGCTCTTCCAACCTCTCTATGCAGACTGCCTATTTTAAAATCTATTTGTTGCACCAGGTACTAACTTGACTGTACTTTACAGCCAATGTTTTTATTTTATTCTTATTTATAACATTGCCCTGTATAATTTTATTTAACACCGTGTACATATTCATAGGTTTTACTTCATTTACCTTGTTGGAAAATAAAGTAATTTCTATTTGTAAGGTCTCACCTAAGTCATATGGAAGGTAACAAACTGAATCTAACAAAGATATTTTATTATACAACAGACCACATGTAAAATAACTAAAGATAAATACAACTTTTAATTGAATATGTTCCTTAGCAGCTGTTGTTTACCTGTAATCTGCATCCAATCTACTGTAGCTGTAGCCAGCTGCCGGCAGCTGTAATTTTTCCTTTTATTGTACTATTCCAGGGAGAAATGCCTTTCCTGTTTCATTCTTACTGCAGGATTTGGACAGACAGTTTATGATATCAGGAACGCTGTACCAGTACAGTTTCAAAGTGGTTGACAGTGTCCCATTTTATTGAACTCAGTAGTTAAGTATGAACTCAAGTGGTTAACTTATTTAAATGATATCCACTGTATTTGGATTTCAAATGGAAAAACTTCAGAAATAATGTCTTTATGTATCTGTTCTCCAGGTATGTACATACCATGCTCTTAACAGTAAACTTAGCATTACAATTAAATTTTTCAAAAGAAATAATATGTTCCTGCTAAGTCAGATTGAGTTTTTGAGGGTGCTACAATTAGCAGAGTTTTATAAAGGACCCCACAGCAAGTACCCTGGGAACTTAGATTTTAAAATCCAGGGCTCTTAGGTATCAGATTTTTTATAGACTGAAACAGGTATCCTAATAGATGGAAATATCGAATCTTACGCATTTAATACAGTCTGTACTTTCATTTTTTTAACTGTATGCAGTATCACTCTAAATTCTTCTGAATCACAAAATGAACTTTCGTAGAAGGCAGAGTGCTAGTACTTAAAGCCACTGCTGAAAGAAAAAGAAGGCATATTGGTACTAAAGGTCAGATTTGTGAAGATTGTAGAAAATTGAAGGACCCAAGTGCTAAGGAGCACCTTAACAGAGCAGGAGTCCAGAAGATGTGGGAAGCTGGTCTGCTCAACTGTCCAGAAGGTTTTGTTAGATAAAATGATCATTCATGATCCTAGTGGATTACGTTGTCATGTAGGGGCACCAGAAAGTCACAGTCTGAGAAGTTATTATACAGTCTCCATGGAAATGTAGGCTATTAGTAAGTGGATCATGTTTTAAAAGACTCTTTTTCTTTAAAGGGAATTCCGGGGCAAAAAGGAGAAAAAGGAAATTCAGTGTATATTTCACGTTTTGGAAAAGGACCTCCAGTAAGTATCTGATTGTGAAAAAACCATCTATTGTAGGAGAACATGTATGGCAAATGTAATTGTTCCATTGCTCCACACTAGTTAATAAAACTTGGTGCAGAAAAAATAAAGAAATTAAAAACATGTATACAACTATAACAGGTCGTTTGTGATCTTAATATCTGTAAAGTTAGAAAATAACCACCAGAAAGCTTGAGCTGGTTCATCTGCTGAATGATTGTCATTACAGGGAGAGAGAGGTGACCCTGGACCCCCTGGCATGCCCGTAAGTACAGTCAGTGGGTTCTGTACCTGCTTTCTGTCTTGAATCAATTTTTTTCTCCTTAGTATTGCAAGAAATATTGGGGTTTCTCCCTGCCTGCCTTAAATAGCAAAATTCCAGAATAAAGTCTGAGAAACATTAAGCCTGTATAGGCTGTTCCCATGGCCAGTTCACGCTGGCTGAAAAGGAGCAGAAACAGATCTGTCCCCAGCAGCATTAGGGGGCGTGGAGCAACTGATGCCCTGGTACTCACAGAATATTTTCTCTGTGAAATCCAAGATGTGACACCTTCTTCTACAGTATCTGATGGATCTCCCAAGAACATGTAGGACTCTGCCATATTCTGGCCATAAGAACATGCAAGAAGAAGAGAGAGTTTAATTTTGTTGCTGAATCACACTCTGTATGGCTTTGGGATCCTCTTGTTACGCCTTTCAAAAAGGTGTTCACTGATGAACTGTACAAAGTCCCCACACTGTAGCATGATTGCTGACAAAGTATACCCTCAATGCATTAATAATGCATAACTGTGCCTTGTCCAGCATTACACAGAAACTGGTGCTGGGCTGCTGTAGTCACAGGGAGGTTTCAGGCATGGTGTAAGCTGGCGTAAGATTCTGGGTGGAATCCAGTGGCCAGTAGGCTGAGTCCAAGTGATGGAGGCATTTTGGAGGGGCTGGTTGTGCGTAGAAAAGGGCAAGTTCTTGCTATGTTCACAAAAAGTCCTTTTGCCATCTTTTCCAGGGACCTAGAGGGTCAAGAGGTGCAACGGGCCCACCAGGATACCCAGGCCATCCTGGCTTCCCTGTAAGATCACCACAGTTCTACAGCCTTGCCTTATGATATGCATTCATTCTTGTCTACCCATTTTAGAACTTTCCTTAATGTGAATCAAAGCCTAAAAGTAACTTTTGAGGCAGGTGATAAGATGGATGTTTGCTTTACCTTATGAGTTTGGAAGTTGAGGAATATGTTGTTCCTTCCCATGTCTGCGTGAACGTGTTTCATCCTGGCAGTCTATGGTCATGGAGAAATGCTCCTAGTGCTCTCTCCTTAATCCCTTTTCCTGAGACCACCTGTGGGAGACAGGAAAGGGGGAATCCACAGTTCAGCCCTCCTGAAAGTAGTGGCCAAGTGAAGTAAATTGCACTTTGGAATAGGTACACCCCAAGAGAAAATTCTGCCTCTAGGTCCTATGGGCAAGACAAAATAAATTTCTAAACAAGCTGTCTCTAAATCAGACATATTAACTTGTCTTCATTCTCTCTTAAAGGGTATTCCAGGTTACCCTGGTTTGCCAGGTGAACAGGTAGGTAATGACTTCTGGAGTTGTTAGTGAAATAATAATTTATACAACTATTTGAAATGTTCCTTATGTTTCTTTGTTATCAAGTTTTTCAAAACCGTTTCTTGATTAAACTCTAATGTTAGTATTTTCTGATCATGCTGAAACTGTGTACATTCTTTATCAATTAGGGAAATCCAGGGATTGGAGTGGATGGACAAAAGGGGGAGCCGGTAAGAAAACAAATAATATTAAATATATTATTGCTCTGGAATCAGAAGAATAATATAGTCTTGTTGGGTTCCCTGGAACCTATTCATTTTTGGCTTTGTCTCCTGCTAATCATGTTAGAACAGAAGTAGTAATAGAAGTTATTGAATCAATTAATTTGGAGCAGAAATGATTCCTTTAATGAGCTGGATGCAGGAATCAAGCATATTCTGAAAATTTTGAAAAGAAACAATGAGTGTTAGTGAGCATTTACATACATTCTGGACAGATACTACCTAGGTTATCACAACACTATTTGTGATTACTTAGTGACAGGGGCTGGACCAGATCAGTCCCTGAATCCCATCTCTTGCTAAGTCCAGAACAGATGTCAAGGAAAGGGTATAAGACAAGGACAAGCACATAATAATAGTTCCTCTACCAGTCGCCACCTATATTAACATACTCAGGCTATTTAGAACCAATGTGGAATATTTGATTTTTCTTCTATGAATTTGTCCAATCAGTTCTTAAAATTTGTGCAAGGGTCTAATATACACAACTTTCCACAGCAAATCAATAATTTCATTTCACATTCCCAAAGTCTTGTGCTCGAAGGCTTTGGTCTAGAATATGAGAGACTGTATGTACACATAAGACATTTGAGAGTCTCCACAGCAGATTTGGAGCAGGAGCCAGGAGTTCTCATTTATTTCCTTAGCCATAACATTATTTTTAATGACTCAGGAGAATAGGAGGTTAGATTGCCAACCTTACTCACCTGGGCAGATGGTATAGACTTTTACAGATCTCAGTGCAAATATTTATCTGCAGGTAATTAGTACATTTTCAGGAAGTACAGAAATTTACAGTGCTGTAGTACAACAGGAAAACAAGCTGAGTGTCACTGAAACACTGCTTGGAACAGAACATCTCTGCTGTTCCTTTGACTTCCACAGGGCGACATCGGACTGCCTGGGCTGCCCGGGTCACCACTGTTAGTTGGACCTCCTGGAGCTCAGCTGTTCAAAGGACAAAAGGTGTTAATTTGTCATCGTATTTAACAGTGCTCGACTTGGCAAGTACAATTCTGTGATGTAATTTATGCAAGGATGACATAAGACAAACCTATCTTTCTGTAAGAAAACACCAGCTGCAGCAGAGTCCTGTGTTCAGCACCCTCCCTACAAGCTTTCAGGAGAGGACACCCCATGTGTACTTTAGCTCATGTGCTGAAGGGAAGAGGATCTTGATGCAGAATGGAAAATATTGCCCTTGCTTTGGTTTTCTTCACTTTTTGTCATTAGCAAATTGTATTTCAGTCATCTTGGGAAATGTGATTGCTGTGCCATCGAATCTCTTTTGTGGCTCTTCACCAATACTTCAAATTTTGCCCATCACTGGCAACTGTACTCCAATCTACAGCTTTGAACTAACCCTAACCCTTCTAGGGTGCTCTTTTCTATAAAAAATTAAGTGTGATTGTGTTGTCAATTTTTATTACAAGTTTTGTAAACACAGAATCACAGAATGGTTTGTGTTACAAGAGTCTTTAAATATCAGCTAGTCCCAATCCCTCTGCCATGGGCAGGGGCACCTTCCACTAGACCAGCTTGCTCAAAGCCTCATTCAACCTGGCCTTGAACCACTTCCAAGAATGAGGCATTCACAACTTTCCTGGACAACCTGTACTTCTTCAGCATTACACCTACTAGAGCACAGCTGAGTGGCTTAGAACATTGGATTGTTTGTACTCCTTGTTATTTTCTAACAAAAACTGTGTTACAGAGCCCATGTTGGAGCCTCTGTGTCCTTAAGTCTGATTTCCCCAAATACACAAATGAAAAGATGAAGTTGGCTTTTCCAGCTCCTGCAGCCTCAACTCAGGGAACCAGTAGGTTTCACATGTTGGATCTTGGGCTTTGATCATGCAAATGGTTGCTATACAGAGAGAAAGGACCAAAAGAACCTCCATGAGCTCCCCACGTTACTGGGAAGGGGGACATTGCTGCTGTACAACACATGACACAATCATGGCCGTGTAAGCATGCCATGTAAGCAGCCATGCACCCCATTCAGACTGGGGCTGTGCTCAAAAGTTTAGATTTATGCTTGTGAATAGTTGTATCAAACCAAGAAGAGCAGGAAAATAAAAAAGTATCTACTGTCATGCATGTTTGTAGGAACAAAGCCCTGACCAGCAGGGCTCTGCAAGTGAAAAGATACGTCTGTCTCCCTCCACAGTCATTATGCAGCTTTGACAGAGTTAACAGAAATAAAGATTTTTTGTTTTTTAAAGATAAATGTTTTTCTTGAAAAATTTGTGTGTAGGACACCTAGAGAAACACACCCAGTGCTTAAAAAAAATACTGTTTAACAATTCTCATTCAGACCAGGACTTTAAAAAAGTTAAGCAGCACATAGGCATATCCTGCATATTAATATACACAAAAACTTTCCTTTTATGTGTAGGGCCAAAAAGGATTACCTGGAGTAACAGGATACAGAGGGCCACGTGGACCCAAAGTAAGTAATGGGATTTTTTTTTTCCATGGTGCTAGCAAAGTCCTTCTGTGGTTATGATGTTAAACTTCTAAAGCACAGCGTTTCTTGCTGTGAAATTTAATCACCACCTAAATCAGTGTGAAAGCGAAGATATTTCAAAACCCTTTGGAAAAATCTTTCTTAGTCTGTTTTATACACACCTATTGAGTGTTGCCTGGGAGGAAAAGGTCAGTGTTGTTTCCAGTTGGGCTGTTGACATAAGGGATTGGAACAGTGAAGAAAACACAAGTACAGATTCTTTTCCATCAAGAAGAGAAACCGAGATGATCTGAATGTGTTCTTAATGGGCCATGATGTGTATTTACCACATAGGTAAGAACAGTTAGGGCAAGACTTTAACTTCACATTGTGGATTTCCCCAAGGGTAGAAAAGGCAGAGCCACCTGCTTGGAGAAAGAGTTGCTCTTTGCTGTCTAGTCTACATTTTCTTTTCTTTCTGTCAACATGATCAATTTAAACATTAATCTGCCAGAGGACAAAAATCCACAGGCAGGAAGCTACCATATCACAAAAAATCAGAGGATAATTGGACACAAAAGAATGACTCTAGTTTATGTTAAAAACTTATTTAGCTTTGTAGCAGAAGAAAAGAAACTAAAAGCATGTAAGTCACATTTCTGTAAGTCTAGCACTTTTTCAGAAGTTCATTTTCTATCATAGAAAGACCACTGTTACTTGGCACTGGAAAAGAGAACAAAGCTAATCTTTTTCTGTCAGATTTACATTGAAAAAGATGGGCTTTATATGCATGCTCCAGTACTAGGTGTCTATGTAAATGATAATACATGCACTTGTTAGTCATAAGCAGGAACAGAGAAATCAACTGAAGCAGTTCAAATGATGCCCAGAACTTAAAAAAAAAAAAAAAAAATTCAACTGCTGAAAGAATATGAAGCTTAGAGAAGAGACCAGAACAGGTTCCTCAAATAACTGGAGCTACTTAAGCACTGCTGGTGATGCTGTGTGAAGTCAGCCCCAGTGACTGAGCCTTGCAAGTGAAACAGGATCCATCGATGCAATGTATACATCATTTAATAAACATGCCCAAAAATTACAATTTATGGCACACTTCACTGAGCATCCTGGTTAAAAAGTACTATTTTGACTGCTCTAGGGTATACTTGGGAGAGGAGAAAAGGGTGAAAAAGGCCTTCCTGGATTCCCTGGATTGCAGGTAAGAAAGTTGCACAATAAATTATATCACAAATTCACTATAATTAGGCAGTTTAAGTTTGCAATTTCAAGAAAGACTTTAAGGATTTTTTAAAATGAATCTGTCATGCTTCCTGTATAGAATATTTAGGAGACTTGCTCTGGGACTTAGCCCGTCTCAGACTTAAACATAAGCTCATACAGACTTTCCTTGGAAAGAAAGTGAATCTGTAGGGTTATCCTCTAAATATTGAGAGCTGCTCAAAGCTGCTCTGGAATAGCACAGTACTAACACAGTAATTTTAATGTTCTCCATACGTGTTGATGGCAGTTTTTTACAGCAATTTTACTTGTGCTTGATTTGCCTAACAGTGTTGAAGTGGAGCAGCATTCCATTACTGTGCTTGATGCAATATGGTAAAAAAATTAAGTTAAAACCTGACTGGCTTGCTCTGGGCTATAATTCTAATTCATGTTCATTTCTCATAGAAACTATTTGCAATGCTTTGCAAAGTTTTTGGAAGATATCCCAAGTAATATTTATCTGTATGACATTAACTGTCAGCAATTCTGAATAGGTTTAATTCTGAGTAAGTTTTTACTGTTCTAGCTTACAGTCTACTTGCTTTTATTAGGGTCATCCTGGTTCTTATGGACCTGCAGGTTTTCCTGGAATGAAGGTATGAAGGCATAAAGTATAAGCAGCTCCCTGAACAGTGAGATCAGTGAGATTTTGTTTTCTGTGGATTTGTGCAGATTTGGAATTTCCACATACTTCACAGCTCAGATTGCATTCCTTCCTTTCTCTTCTGCTACCTGTTGCCACAGAAGCTGTATGAACTCTGTGTCTTTGAATTTCTGCCACTCTGAAATTTGGCTGAAATTTGCTAATGGAATCTGGAGTTGCAAGGAGAAGGAAAAGTCAGTGGGACACACATACAGCATAATAGAAAAGTTATGCAGCATGCTAACTTTGTTTTTTATGGTGACATTGTGCAATTTTGTGGTGCATGCACGTTTTGTTCATGTTTCTGGCTTGAGACATTCCAGTGATGCTAAGTCTGGTAAATTTTACTTAGGAACTTACAACATCTTACTGGAATAAAGAACAATAGATGTATGTTTATAGATCTATGTCTTGCCCAAATCTAGTTAAGATCATGCTATTCATAAATCACATTAATGTATAAATATTTGCCTCTAGAGTTATGTTCCAGGTGACTGTTTTATTTGCAAAAATACTTTTCACTTTGTTTTTCACTCCTGCCTACCTAAAGAGTTTGAGTACTGGCTGGATGACTATATCAGAAAATCATAAAAAGAGAAGAGAGCTGATATGCAGCTCCTTTACATGCAGTAGTTTAAGAGAGTCATTCAGCAGGCAGCAAACGAAGCTGTATTAAGCAGACAGTCTATCAGAGTCTGCTGGTATTTATTCCAGCTAATTCTGTGCCCCAGCTTTGCTGAATCTGCTGACCGCTGTCTGAATAACCTGGCAATACATGCTGTGAATTTTCTAACACAGGAGAGTCTATGAAGCACTACCTCTTGTACAAACCCAGTGAATTCTCTAAAAAAAACTGTGGACACAATTACAACATAACAGTACTGTGTGACTGCCTTACTGGGTTTTACTCAATTAATTATGTCTTAAAAGATTAATCAAATTGCATTTATGTGATCCTTTCCAGGGTGAAACAGGATTTGCTGGTTTTCCTGGACAACCTGGCTATCCAGGCATACAGGTGAAAAAATGACCACACATTCACACCCCACTTCCCTCTGTGCCAATGTTTCTTCCCAAATGTACCCACTTATCAGGCCATTTCCCTTTATACTGTCATAATTTCTTTAAAGATTTACTGTTTTCATAATGGTTATAGTTACTCATCACCGTGGTAGTAAATAACAATGTAAGAAAGCATTCCCAGCTGGGGCATGTGAGAGTGGGAATTCTATTTTACATACCATAGGAATTGTTAATACCAATGGCCAATAGTTACTTGTAAATATACCAGGATAGGAAGGTATTCATGGTTGATTGAGCTGCATTCCCCAGGGAGGTATGTGAGGTAAAGGAAGCTGCTGTTTAGTTAATAGTATGATCCTATAAACCAGGATGAAAACTGGCCCCAAATGAGGTGGCAGAATTCCATTCAGATGGGCTTGTTTGCATGATTTACCAAAATCTCTTGGCATGTGTTCAACCTGTTCACATAAGTAATTGTTCCAAGATGTTTACCAGAACGGTGAGGACATTGGACTCCTTCACACCAGCTGTGTTTAAACATTTCCTACTTGACTCACTTAGATGACACTAACTGTCTTTTATTTTACAATCCATGCTGCTTTCCATTAGGGATTAGAAGTGTAGGTGTCACATCCCAGAGCTAAAGAGTAAAAGAGGAAAATATTTTAAGTGTGGAAGAGATGCTTAAAACAATCTCAGAAGACCCAGGTGTCAGTCTAGTGACATTTCAAGACATAAGTTTATGTAATTTTCTTCTGTAGGCTTCAGAATCAATGAAATTCTGACTGCTGGATCATACTGTAATTCTAAATAACAACAAAGACTTGAATGAAGAGAACTATTGTATTTCCTGTGGGATCTACAATGCTAAAGCACACTCAGAAGAAAAAAGCAGTTCTGGATGCTAGCCTAGAGGGAATAAAGCAGCAGTGAGTCTTGCCAGGGGGGAAGGCCTAAGGAGTCCTGGAATAGGGTCCAAGTGGTCAGCAGTGTATGAGCAAGAGGAGAAATGAAATGCTGCAATGCAGAAGGTGGGTGACAGAATCATCAGTAGAGACATGAAGGTTGAAAAGTCTCATCAAAGTTATTACCACAGTACAGAGGACAAAAACAGTATTGCAGAAATTGTGACATTGATGAACTTGGCATAAATATTCTGGAACACAAAAGTCAAGGAGCTGCATATAAGCCAGTAAATTTTCTTCAAGAGATTTGCATAAAAATCACCTCTGTTATAAACAAAAGGTTAAGACTGGAACACACTCTACATAATCTGTGGTGACACAAAGAAGTAAACTGTGGCTGGTGCAAACTTGTCATAAGTAGTATACAGCTAAAGACCCAGGTGAAAGCACACAAATATAAAACAACAAACAGGTTTTCAAGAAGCATGTTTACAAATGGGAAATGACAAACACATGAAGTAAATAAGTAAAAGTACAACAAAAACCATCTGGCTTAGTCACAGACTTACTTTCAAAGTTAGAACCGCCAGGAGAGTGCTAGACCAGCTTCTTCAGCCAAGATTTCAATTACGTGGTCATACCTGGGGGGGAAAATTGCCCACAGATGTTGCTTTTCCTCCCCTTTGGCTATTACCAGCTTCACAACACGGTGATATCATTTAGATACTAATTAAACTGAAATGTTACGTGTCAGATTTAAACAGAAAATTCATTGCAGTCCAATACTCCCAAAATGTAGAATCAAATCTTCAGTGTTTTGTTGTTAAAACAAGTCCTCACCCTGATATACAAATTGTTTTAGTTTGGGGCATCATTAACAAACTTGAGACAAGTAATTGCATAAACAGAATAGTGCATTCCTCAGACTCCATTGATTAGCCCTCAGCCTGGATGCTGGAACACTTATTTTTTTTTAAGTAAACTGTTGGCAAGTTGAGTCTCCTGAAGTTTTTATGGGAAGGGAAAACAGTCAACAAAACAATATCAGTCAACAAAATAATCCAAATATATATATGCCGTTATGTAGGAGTGGACCAATGGTGAAAACACAGAAAATAGGCAGGTGCCCTCCAGAGAGGGTCATGAGGCCTAACAGCCTAAAACCAGATTTTCAGAGACCACAACCAGAATTTGTCACTTGAGATACCAAGAACAGGAATGTTTGACCTTGGCTCATTACTCTTCAGTTCTTTGTTGTGTTCTGGTTGTGTCATTTTAAAATCAGCACAAAAATTATATAAGACTTGGGCCAAATACATCTGTTGTACAAATCCTTGATTATTTATCATCATTAAATTAATTTTAAGTCTCAAAATCCTTTCTAAATTTATCAGAGGAGGAAAAATGCTAGGTTTACGTTTTCTTTCCTGCCACACAGAAGGCTCTTCTGTGTCATTAGGGAAGACAAATTTATGTTCCTGTTTAAAAGAACCAAAGATGACAAGGATATTTATTCATTCTGCAAGATAAAGTCAAAGGAAACAGGCCAGAGATCAAGAGGGCAGCAGTCAGTGACAGAACTGTCTAATTACTGTAGAGACAGTAAAATTTTTCTTTAAAGCCAAGAAAGAGGCATAGAGGCTTTGTTTTCACTTGTGTAAGAATGGGTATCCAGTTTTGCAGTCCCAGTTCTCCTTGTCTGTGTCCTAAAAGGCCCTGGAGTCCAGTCCTGGGAATGCAGTCCTGGGAATATGCAGTTCCCACATTGACACTCCTGTTTTCTCAGTTCCCATTTGCTGAAGAAGGAGGGCTGATTCCTAATCTACAAAGCAAAAGGTCTAATACAATTTGCCACATTAAAGACTTCCCTAAAGTCCTCTTCCCTTGCAATTCTAAATATCAAAATCCAAGTTAATTTAGAAATCCTCCAAGCAGAAGTGATTTTCCTCACCATTAGTAAGCACTTTTATGTTTCCCTAATGCAGATGTTTTAAACTTCTTGTAAGTGCTTTGAGTATCTCTTACCATTGATAATAGCTGTTAGACTGTGAAACTGTTTTTCTTTATGCTTATCTGTCATTGAAGCAATTTCCTAATTCTGATACAGAATTGCTGTAATTTTTAATTACAGATTGGTTGTTAAAATATCTCGATTAAATCAATACTGATTTACTGTGGTTGAGTCATCTTTACAATAAATGAATGAAATCAAATACAATGGTCACATGTTCTGAAGAGTCAAATAGATATGTGTGATAGGTATATTACTGTTTAGTCACTGGTATCCTGAAAGATAATGATTGTTTTAAATCTTTTTGCTTGGTTTTAAAAGCTGTAAAATGTCAAAACCAGGTTTCCTTGGTGGTGTGTGTCACATCCCTACAAACTTCCCCATTGTTGAAATATTCAGTTACATTCTAGTAATACATAGTAATTCTATGTAATTCTAGTAATTCATATAGAATTCATAGTAATTCTAGTAATACATCTACAATATATATTTGTATATAAAANCTCCCCATTGTTGAAATATTCAGATACATTCTAGTACAATATATATTTGTATATAAAAAAATTATTGTTGGATTCTTACAGGGGGATCCAGGAGAAACAGGGCCCCCAGGTCCTCCTGGAGCTGTTGGAACTCCACTGCTTCCTGTAAAAGGTTATATCAATTTTTGACTTAGTGCTGTATAAAGTGCAGGACCTGTTTTGCTAATGTGTGTGACAGTGGTCAGTAGGGGTGCAGGGGACAGAATCTTAGAACATTCCTAGTGGCCACAGGCTGTGTTTGTGTGTTTGGCCACGTTTTTGTGTGTTTGTTTGTCTCGCTGATGTCCCTGGAACTCCGTTGCACATACAAGTGTCATTGCATGTTTGTGTGAAAGATCTCGTGCATACAGCCACAGCTAGAGCTGAGGGACTCTCTCGTTATTGGACCTAGGCATACTTACAGAAAAGCTAGGAGAAATAAGCCTGTGCTGGATAATGGACAGCAAATAAGAACAACTGCCTTCTCATTGTAATTTAGGATTCCTATTTTCAATGTTGCCACAACACACAGATTTAGACTACAATCAAGCTTCTTACTGCATAGCAGGGGCAAAATCCTGGGATCAGTATGCCCAACAGAATACCTGTCAATGTTATTTCCTTCCTCCCTAAACCTCAGGCTGGGTTTTTATATCCCAGCTCCCTTTATCCCCATCTTTATCATCTAATCGGTGAAAAGATGTGAGGAAATTCTTATTTCATAGCAGGAAGTGGGGAACAGCCAGATCTGCTGCCCGAAAGGTTTTGCTTTTGCATCTAGTACTGTGGGAGTTTGTCTTGTGAGAACATTTCAACAGAGAACTCATAAAATGTATTTCTAGTGCAGCACTAGAAATTTCATGTAATCACAGAATTAAGTTACAACAAACAAAACCCCAGCTCAGCAGAAAAACTCCATTAGATAGGGGCCTTATCCTAAAATAAATTAATTTTTTTCCAGAAACTTCCATGGTTTCCAGCCCATACAACAAACAATGCTTAACCCCATGCTTAATATCCCAAGTAACATTCAACCACGTGCATGGTGTGTGAGTGGATACTATCTTCAGAGAAAGAGGCCTTTAGCACAACAGAGAACAGAACTACTGCCAGTATTTTCTTTTTCCAATATAATGAAGCTGTTTACATCTGATTCAGGTTTTCTTTCTCAGTATGTAATTGCAATTTTAAATTCTATTATATGTAGTGATTTTGAAATATATCTTTTAAACGAACTTTTAAAAATCTGGATAATTTCAACTAAGGTGATTCTGAAATGACCTCCCTGTGTGCACTGCCAAAGCACATAACACGAAATCCATATTTATTTTAAATGCAACGTGTGTTTATTTTGGGGAAAATGTTTCTCTCAGCATTTTGTAATACATAGCACAAAGATCCTTCTGCAAAGTGATGAAGAGTTAAAAATGTGCCTGTAAAATGGGCTGGAATCCATAGAAAAGTAACCAAATCCTCCCACCTTAAAATTAAATTGTTACACATTTTAAAATGTTTCATAAACTATTCTACTCTTGTGAAAATTTACTCAAATTATAATTTTGGTTGCAGTTTAATTTAGATATAAGCTGTCAATTCCATAAGGTGTTGAACTCACAGGTTTTTGTAATTCTCTGTAGGTCCACGAGGAGATTCTGGATTTCCAGGTCCTGTTGGTGAAATGGGCTCAGTTGGACCAACTGGTCCTTCAGGCCTTCTAGGAAGACCAGGATATGACGGAAGAAGTAAGAGAAGTAGAGGACAAATGTGAACTATACACCAGAAGGAAAGAAAGCAGCTGAAAGAAAATCATTCTTTGTTCTTGCTTGATGCAAATCACCAACAGTAAAGACTGTTCAGTAAAAATATTAACTCAGCACTCAATAGCCAAAACCAAGAAACAAAATGATCCCAGCAGAACATTAGGAATGACTAGAAATGGAACAGAAGACAAAGGAGAATACTACCATGGTAAACCCACAGACAAAACTGTGTCTGGAGTGCTGTGCTTTAAATTTCTGTTCTTCATCTCAGAAAGATATAAAGGGAAGATATAAAGCAAAGAGGATGGCTTTGCTCTGTATGAGGAGCAAGAGTAACTGGGATGTCTAGAAAAGAGATAAGGGAGGGAAGGAGGAAAAGACGCATTTAAAAGGTCTACAGCAGGAACCTCTTTTCTTGTGGATCCTGGAAAACCTAAAGATTTGAATTTAAACCTCTGTTATATAGAAGGTTTTTTTCAGGACAGTCCTGAATGGTCTGGAGTTTCCTCTTTGATATCTCTCATTACTGTGAAGCTGTATGTTTACCTTTCTTTTTTACAGGTCTGCCTGGCCTGCCAGGAGTAAGTGGGGCACCAGGACCTCAAGGTTTTCAAGGGGACCCTGGTTTACCTGGAACAGGTGAATTAATCCCAGGAAGACCGGGATTTCCTGGACCACCAGGCCTACCAGGACAGCCGGGAAGACAAGGGTTACCTGGACTACCCAGTAGGTTCAACAGCAATTTATTTAACAAGAATAAAATTCTGCAGATTGTTAGAACCATTGCTTTTGTTGGTCTTCCAAACAACAGAGAAGTGAAAAGTGCATTTTGACAGATATTTCAAACTTTACATGGGATGTTGAAAACATATTTTTCCTATTAGCTTTTGATCAGTGAGATTTCAAGATTTTCATAGTTTTCTGGGTGATTTAAACCCACAAAAGTAACATGTACATTAAAATTCTCTGCGAATATACTACCTGAAGTTAAAAATACTGAGGAGGAAACCCAAATCTGCATCCTTTAGAAAAGAAACAAGTAAAGTTCTAAGTAGAAAAGAGTAGTAGTGGCAATGAGAAGCAATGTGTCTACATCAACTCTAGCCATACTGTCTATTGCAGTATAATCTATAGACAACAACTTGTAAAGGATTTAATAAGGTCTCTAACTCTTCACATGAGAGTAACAAGATAAGGGAGAGGAAGACACATGACCTAAGTTGTGGAAACAGTCAACCTGATTTATACTGGCTGTAAAATTTGCCTTTTCAAAGGTGTAATCTGTACGGACAGAGGCATCCCTGGAGAACCTGGAGCAAAAGGTCAGACAGGCCTTCCAGGAAGAAAAGGTGCAAAAGGAGAGAAGGGTAAGTCGGCCTGGATAACAACAATTTGAATATGAAACCTTTGCCAGATATGTCAGATCTAAATGTGCAAGAGGTTTATGGCAGCTTGGAGGATGAGGCCCATCAAAGTGCAGAGTTACACGGCCTGTTGGCATTGGGGGTTCTGAGCCAGCAGAGTCCTGTTAGTGCAGAGCTACTCAGCACTACAAAGGGAGACTGATAATCCTCTCAAGGTGAGATAGAATGAGATAAAATGGTCTGTGCACTACTCACAGAAAAGGAAAAGGACAGCATTAATTTTTGTGTATTAATTTTGCAACCATTTCAATGTAATTTTTACACATTCATTTAGGAAGTCAAGGCCTCTGCTCGTGTACTGCTGGTCCTCCTGGTCCCCGTGGCATGCAAGGACCTCCAGGTACTCAAGGAAAGAAAGGACAGATGGGATTCCCTGGAAGATATGGAGAAAAGGGTGACCCAGGCATATCTGGTGCAGTGGGATCACCAGGGCTCCCTGTGAGTACTTTTCATGAGCTTCAGTAAATAACACTAAGTTACCTCACAACTCAGGAGGCATTTAAGCAGAATGGTGGAGAAAGTGACTGGGAAAACTAGCTGAAACTTTCATCTGCTTTAGCTTATTACAATCTAGTGAAACAAGCTTTTACTTTTGGAAACAGACTTACTTCCTTTAATGTGCTTCATACAGTTTATCTTACTCCTCAGAGTGAGCAATGATTCAAAACACCACTTAATCTAAATGGTTTAGGAATACATTTTAAGATAATTTGTTGTTCTTGGTGTGATTTTGATCTACTTCTTCTGGTCTGACATTTGGAATGCACATCCAGGATGCTTCATGCAAAATGATGCCAAATAGAAGGTTTTTTAAATAGACTTTCTGGTGTGTGAGAGGATTTTTTTTTTCTGAAAACAGAGCTAGATATGCCCTGCTTTATAACTGTTGCATTACAGTTGGGTTTTTGGGTTGTTTTGGGGGAAATTTTTAGAGGGGGTTTTGTACCTTTTTTTGTTGTTGTTGGTTGGTTTTTTGTTGGGTTTTGGGGTTTTTTTTGAGATTTGGTTTGGTTTTAATAGCAGAACTAGGGGGTTTTTTACATAAGGAATTGCTTAAAAGTTTCCAGAACATTTTCTTTCAAAAGAAAAAAAAGCAAACAAATCCATTGTGAGTCTGAGAGAAGGAGGTGGAAGGGCTCTCATTCAAGTTCCAATAGTTTCATTACAAGGTTTACATTTGCTCTCTTTTTTTTTCCTTAAAACTCTATTACCTGAGTGCTATATGTGAGATTTTGATCTTTTTGTTACTTTTGAGAGTATGCTGTAGCACTTGTGGTTCTGAAGTAAGGCTTGAAGCCTTGTCCTGAACTTTGTTGTTCATAAGTTTCTTAATTGAGAAACAAGAACAAAGTAATCACTTTGGAAGGAAGAAATTCACTTCAATACAGAAGTGCTTTGGTCTAATGGACCATTTTTCTCCAATCTTCTGCTCTCTTTTTTTCCCAAATATCTCATTTTGTTTTTCAGACACTAATAACTCATCACTGCCTACCTGAAGATCTAGACATTGTAACAAATAGTCACTTCCAGTTTCAGATGCACGTTTTTCAGAAGTCTCCTGCCCGATTTAAAATTGTCAATCACATTATAAACAGTATAATAATAAACAGTTCCACCTATTTTTAAGGGAAGGAGTTTGAATAACAGAGGAAGCTGCCTAAACAATACCCCAGTTTTTGTACCTTAGTGGCCTTTTACTTCTGTGTAGATTTCACATGGTTAAGTACATTCATCCACATGTAGTGTTGCAAGATCGGGCCCTGGCCAGTGATGATGTGAACATTGCACTCTGCCTGGAAGCTGAAAGCGAAAATCAGCATAAAGATACAGAGGAGTATTTCTTTTTCCTCTCTAAAGCTGTCAAGCCAAATATTCATCTAAGAATGCCATGTACCTAACTAGAGGCAGATGAAATTTTTTACTGATGGCTTTGTGGGTGTTCATTCAGAAAAAAAAATCACTTCCTGCTGTGTTCCCTTCTGGGAGGACAGCCTCATCCAGCAGTCACCACCCTCCAGAGATTCCCTTCCTCAGTGTATTGTGGGTTGAAGTCTGCAGTGGGAAGAGTTAATGAATCATTTGTCTCTTCATATTCTTATGTTTGCAGTCCCACGTGTGTACAGCCAGTGCTCCTGGCATTTCCATTTCTTTCAGTTGCGGATCTGTGAATGTGGTAGTCAGGCTGGAAAGGCCATGTGCCATTCACACTCCTCTTTTTGATCACCAAAAGAGACAAGTGTGTCTTTTTGGTTATTTTGTCTTTTTTGGGAAAACCATGCAAAAGATAGATGTCTAATTTTCCTTTCAATTCCCACTTTGATTCCTTGCTGGAGATAACTGGCAACTCATTTTTCTTTGTCAATGATAAGGGGACTCCTGGTTCTGCTGGACAGCATGGGGAAAAAGGAGAGAAGGGTGATCCAGGAAGAGTTAGAATAAAAGGTAAACACAAATTTTACCATTAACCTTTTTGTTTTCCTATACAACGTCTAGGCAATAGTGTGAGAAAAACATATTCATTTACTCTTTACTAAATCCATTAAGTTCAGTAAGTTACTGAAACTTGAGGGCCTATATATCCAAACTGCTCTCTTGGTACCATCTCTTCTTGCTAAACACAAGATTAACACAGCGTTTTGTGGTTTTTTCTCTCTAGCTGAGCCATAAAACAGTTTTAACAGAATGTTATTAATGCCAACAAATGACTTTTCATGTCATGCAGTTGATAATTGGGATCTTCCAGAGGTCTGTACAGCAAAGACTATGCAGAGTACAAATACTGTGAAATCATGAAGAGATATTATTATACAGAAGCCACCTCCTGAAATGTCATATACCAATATCAGAGCTGTTATCTCGAATTAAGCCACCAACATCCTTCTGGGGAAAACCTCAGTCTCAATGACTATTCAGATTCCTCTCCTATTTCTAAAAATTACCCATGACCAGGCATTGAAGAGAAACAATAGGCCACCAGTTGCACAACTGCAATTCTTGTAATTAAATAGATCAAAACCTCTCCACAGTTATGGTTATGATTTGCAAAAGCAAAAGAAACAGAGAACAATAAATTACAGCAATCTGATGGCAAAGCTTAGTTAGAAAGGCTAAAATAGTTATTCAAACAAAATATTGTCCTTCCTATTGTTTGTAAAGAGTTAGCTTAGCTTTGGATGCCTGTGGGTTTTTTACAGATGTTGGAGCAGGGGAAAACATTTGCTTTTATTTGCAAAGGATTTCTTGACACAGCAGAATGAACCTTTGTGTTGGAATAGTTTTACTGTCCTTTATGCAAAAATTACTTTTTCATAAATATTGGTGCAAGAGAAATCAAGGCAGGGAAGAAAATAAAAACCTTTGGGGAATATTGATGCAAATATTCATACAGCACTGCCACAGCCTGACTTCACTTAAAATCAAGAATAAATCTGTGACTGGTTTCAATAGTAAAATATTTTAACTCTATGTATAGCATGCACAAGTGTCACATTCCTGTGGTGCCTGTGAAGATGTCTTTTACAGAGAGACCAAGTTGTTCCATCAGGCATCCAACTACAAACTGCCTTCCTAAGCCTAAAATGCCTCATTAAGGAATGTGAATTCGAGGACTGGGAATTATCATGAAGATATCATCAATGGTTTCCTTGAGCAGAAATACCTTCACCCCCCAAAATTACTGCAAATATTTTTTTTCTTCCCCATAAACTATATTAAGGATTAAAAGGTGAAAGAGGACCTACTGGGGTTCCAGGATTTCCAGGCCAAAGAGGTCTTGATGGCAGAGATGGGGAACTAGGATTGCCAGGGGAAAAAGGAGCTGAGGTATGTTTGACTTCCCCAGATTTTTTATCCATTTCAATCAACATATTATCTTATGAAAGTTATGAAAGTTTTTATCCATTAAGAAATTAGTTTCTTGTATGTGTTACTGTTTATTTTGGCATTCCTGATTATAATCTGAATATACTGTGTGCCAATATTGTGGGATCAGGAAACAAAAAAATACACAAACCCCTTTGTTTTATTGCCTTTGAATATTTAAAAGTATGAATGTAATCCATCTAGTCTTTTCATTGTGAAAGAGTGTTTCTCCAGATAATTCTCTAAAATGCTTTTTCATAATCAAAGACAGGAGAGAAATTATCTCTTGTTATTTCTTACTGAGAATTTTTATTTCAGGGCGATTCTGGAGTAGCAGTTCCAGGTGATAAAGGATTCCCTGGGCTCCCAGGACCTCCTGGGGTGAAAGGCCAGATGGGATTGCCTGGTTTGGGGCTTCCTGGCCCTCCTGGAGCCAGAGGTAGCCCCGGAGACTTTGGTGATATGGGTAACGTTGGGCCACCTGGTCCAAAAGGCCAGAAAGGTAATTTTGAATGTTTACATTAAGAATGAAATAACAAAATACATGTTTGGATGTTTGGTGGCATCTGTTACAGCTTCATATGTATTACATATTATATTAATATGTATTATTCTATATGTATATCTATGTGTATACATACAATGCTATTCATTTATGGTGAAAATAATATTAATTTATAGGAAAACACAATTTATACTTCAAGCTTGGCCTGGTTTTTGGTTATAAAAAATACTTAGCAAAAAAACAATCCACACTGATAGCTGTAGATAGAATTGAAATGAAAATATTATTTCTTTCTTGCAGTAGAGAGTATTGTAAAACAAATTGCCATGACAATTAAAAAAATAATTGTCTTTAAGAAATACAGCTGTATTACAACTATTTGAAATACTACCAAGATTCTATAGAAAGTATCAAGAAAAATATATTTTTAGATCCTTCATCAAAACTTCAGTAATATGGAAATGAAAATGTGCATAAACAGTCACTTCATGGTTGGTTGGGTAGTTCCCCAGAAATATTACAGTAAGTGTTCAGACTCCATTTAATCCAAAATCAAATAGGCCAATTTCTTCTCCCTCTTGCTTCAGGTGAAACTGTCTGCATTACATCACCATATCCTGGAAATCCAGGTCCCCCAGGTTTTAAAGGTGTTCAAGGTATGTTGATACATAGGAGAATTTTTAACTGAAATAGAGTTTTGAGTTGCTAATTAAAGAAAAGAGGCTATCCTAAAAAGCTATACTCTTCCAGTTCTTTCAACAAAATACGTGTTTCAAAATGTAAAACTGCAAGTACAGAGGAATGTACTCTCTAATAGAATCAAGGGCCAGACAGCTGCAGTTTGCACCACCAGAAGGTATGCAGGCTGCCTCCGTGGAAATAATTAATTCAAGGTAGCTTCAAACTCTGTCCTGCCTCACTTAAAATCCATGAGAGAGTCTGTAAAATATGGCTGGAATTGGAGAAGGCCTAGAGTATGTACATCTGGATACCAGGAAAAAGAGATGTGCAAGGCAAAGATATGCTGCAAATCTGTAATTTCTAGAACTACATTGCTCATGGCAACTTGCAATTGAGCCCTAAAATCTCAATACTTACCATCATTACTTCAGCTTGTTCATCTTAAATTCAAAGAACTCACCCAGGAGCTGGCAAAATGTTGCTTGTGATCATCTCCAAGACATTTGAAATATCCCAGAAAATTCAGAAGAAGTGGAGATAGTGGATTTTCAAGCTGCTTAATACGGTATTACACAGCTCTCTGACATCTGTGTTATGGGTGGGAGCAAAAATTTATCTGGACATGAAAGAACAGGGATGAGTGTACTGAGCTCATCTGTACTGTTCCAGGAGCAAGACCCAGCACAGGAGAGGATAAGAACTTGAGCTGACACCTGTCATTCGCTAGGTTAATACTGCTGATGGCCTGTAACATTTAAATGATGTAGGGAATAGGTTTTTTTTAATTGACTCTGGTGATTTGCAGTCTGCTGTTAACAGAATAGGGAACACATTCATTTAGAAAAACAGCACCCATGCATTTGTTTGTGACTCTTGCCCAGAAAGGTAGAAGCAGCTTGTTTTCAAAGTATATTGAATTTGCATGGGATAAAGATACAATCCTTAGATCACACATTTTACTGCTCTGTCAGCTTTTTCATGTATTTCCTTTTCATTTCCAGGACAGAAGGGTTTAAAAGGACTCCCTGGGCATCCTGGGCCAAATGGCTTTGATGGGCAGAAAGGCCATCGAGGAAGGCCAGGAGCAGGAATCCCAGGGCCAGAAGGTGAATTGTGTTTCTCCTAATTTGGGAAATTAGAGAGCGGCTGGTCAAGTCGTAATGCATACATGCAGGGAAAGGTAGGATAGGGAAAAGTAGAATTTAATTGAATTGAATAGTTCAGTGTCCAGAGAGGAAATATTTTCAGAAAACTGAGAACAGTTAGTATCATTGTAGTTAAGGCACTGAACTGGACAAGAGTGACACTATGCAGGACAGATGCTGCCCCAAAGAAAACCCCTGTCACTTCCCACAGGAATTACCTCCTTCAACCCTCATGTATCCTTAGCTATAAATAAGAAACATGAAATTTAATTTATGATGTTATTTTTCTTTGCAAGGTGGCAATTTAAATCTGGCTAAATTTAGACTACAGTATTCTATAGTTTGGGGGGGAAAAAACAAAACAAGATACCCTGAACACCTCAGGAATTATGCTCTATTTGATTTTAAAAATCCTATCAACAGGCTTTCGAGGCACAGCTGGTGATCCTGGTGATGAAGGTGAAAGAGGATCTACAATTGATGGCAAAAACGGCCTTCCAGGTCCACCTGGCATAGATGGCCCAAAAGGTCTTCCAGGTGACACCACATACGGCCCTCCAGGAACCCCAGGGAACAGGGGACTGCCAGGACCCCCTGGTGCACAAGGAGCAAGGGGTAATCCAGGCATTCCTGGACTTCAAGGTATGGGCCAGCTCCTATGAAACACTTCTACGTGTTCAAAGGACAAAATGTGAGCAAAGGTGCTCCTGGTTCAGAGAAAACTTCCTCTCATTTGGATCCATAATGGTGACTGTGACCAGTACTCCCTGTTTTTACATTTACATTTTGCTGTTTGCTGCAGAGAGGTCTCCCCAGCACCACTTCCTTCCCACCCCACAGAGGATATTGCTGTTTCCTTTTACAGGTCTTCCTTTTGCCTGGCCATAAGCAGATGCACCCATCCTTCAGGGCAAGGAACACCTATAGAACTGAGCCAGTGCTGTGCACCTAGTGCAGGCCCGTGAGCTACTCCCATTCTGCTCCTACACATCAGAAACTGTCTTCTGTACCTGTAGATGAGAGTTGAATTTGTATTTGTTCCTTAAAGAAAGAAGCTCTCCACAACAGCCAATTCTAAATTGCAGAAAAGCATCACTTTTCACAAACTATGCAAAAACTAGAGGATAAGTAAGATACTGTGGTAACTGAATGTGCACATTTCAAAATTAAAATTGGGAATTTTGAAGGCCAGTGAATAATTGAACTAACAATGTTTTTTTTTTCCAGGACAGCCTGGCACCCCAGGATTTCCAGGTGCCAAAGGTTATAGAGGCCCAGAAGGTGATGTAGGAGCACCAGGCTGTCCAGGCTTCCCTGGCTCACCATGTGTCACAGGCTTACCAGGGCCACCAGGACTCAGAGGTGTCATGGGCCTGCCAGGACCTCAAGGTACACAACATCCAGCAGGCTGCCTCACAGCTCTAAGCTTTGCACATATTTTCTTCCAGATTTCATCATATGATTTTTGTGGCTGGCATGACCAGTATTTCCATGGGGGGTGCTCATTACCAAAACATTATGTTTTGAACATTTCTTTAAACTCAAGGAATGTAGACTCTGCATCTCAGGTGTTTCCCAATTTCCCTTCCCATGCTGTTCCTTAACTGGCCAAATCACAGTGGGTTCACTACAAGTAATAAATAAAGAGTTGTCTCTTATCTGTTGTCCTGAGTAACTTAACTGAGCTCCTGTCATTACTGTGATACTTTTATCTTCCTTATTCTTGAATGGAAGTGTTATTTAGGAAGAGCTAGGAGACACATATATCAAAAATATTTTCAAATTAGTTAGGATTTTTCACAGTGCTCTTCTACTCTCTGTCACTAAAGAAATACAAGAAAACAAACATTCCAATTGAAAAACCTAGGCAGGGCCAGGACTCCAACATGGTAAAAAAAGTTTTAAAGTTATTTTGCCATGTTTGATGATCTTCAAATTTATACCAAATCTCTCACTTTCTACTTTTTAGATACAATTGATGAACTTTTGCCTGCATTTACATACATAGATTAAAGCTGTCTTTTTCAGGCTTACCAGGCTTTAAAGGTCAGAGAGGAGACAGGGGCCTGGCTGGGCCACCTGGCATCAAAGGTCTGAAAGGCTCTCCGGGCCCACGAGGTCTCCCAGGTCCTCCAGGCTCACGAGGTCCCCCAGGACTTCCAGGCAATGAAGGACCCATTGGCTTCCCAGGGGAAAAAGGTATGTTAAATATCCTGCAGACCACCTCACCTACAAGTTCTCTTGTAGAGGGAACTCTTTTTACTGCTGTTAAGATTGGGAAGTACTTTGCACCCACCTCTCTTTCTAGCTTCAAGAATAAGACTGTGCAGCAGGGTAGAGTCAATAACCATAGAACCATCCCTTGTTCTTTCTCTTATGATAAAAACAAAAGGATGGAAATAGTTTGATACATCTTGGTGCATCCTGGTGCTCTGGTTGTTTTACAACATTGATACATTTCTATGTATTATTACCTGACTATTTGTAATAGGTTGTAATATGCCATAATAAGAGGAATATGTTTAGGGTTAACAGAATCGCTTGGGAGGCAGTCCTGAAGGGCAAATGAGTCCAGGAAGGCTGAACATTCTTCAAGAAGGAAATTTTTAAGGCATGGGAACAGGCCATCCCCATGTGCTGAAGATGAGCCAGCAAGGAAGATGACCAGCTGGGCTGAACAGAGTTTTAGCTGAACTCAGGAAAAAAGGGAGAGTGTATGAAGTTTGGAAGAAGGGATGGGCACCTCAGCAGGACCAGGGTGTCTTAAGGTTATGGAGAGAGAAAATCAGAAGGGCCGAAGCACAGCTAGAACTCAATCTGGCTACTGCTGTAAAAGACAATAAAAATGTTTCTGTAAATACATTAGCAGCAAAAGGAGGGGTAAGGAGAGTCTCCATCCTTTATTGGATGGGAGGGGGGGAAACATAGTGACAAAGGATGAGGAGAAGGCTGAGGTACTTAATGCCTTTGCCTGAGTCTTTAATGGTAAAACCAGCTCTTCTCTGGGTACCAGCCTCCTGAGCTGGTTACAGGAGGGCAGGGACAGGCAGCAGAATGAAGCCTCAATAATCCAGTAGCCACATGCAAGATCTGATGTTTTAGGCATAACTGCTTTAGGAGTAAGGGTGGCCTAAATCTCCAGGGGCTGACAGCAGGTAGGGGGAAGATATTTGCTTCAGTGGAATCTGGGTTTCAAGAGAAGTTTGATCTTGGCATGAAGCTATGCTCCAACTATTGGTTGTCTAGTTCTGCTGATTTCCTAAGAAGTCCTTCTAAACATCCTGCTTTTGCTTTATAGTATTCCTTAAAATATGACAGCAACAGTATCAGCAGACTTAACATGTAAATAAGGCATTTCATATTACCAGGAAGCAAAGGGATTCAAGGACCCCAAGGATTCCCAGGACTCCCAGGAATACAAGGCCCAACGGGAATCCTTGGTCTAAAAGGTGAAGAAGGAAAAATGGGTCTCCCTGGGCCTAGTGGAGAATGTGGAGATACAGGAATAAAAGGTTTGTAAAAATCTGCTTCACTCTGTAGTTATATTGCTGCTATGTTTAGTTTCGTAACTGCTGTGTTAAAACCCTGTTTACTTTTTATGGGAAAGAGAATAATCATCTGCAAGGTGCAATCACAGGCAGATCAAAATTGCTGTCTTTCATAATTTCACAATCTTTCCTAACCCTTCTGATTTAACATCACCTGGGTCACGACTGAATTAACAAAAAAGCAAGGGAAGGATTGCAAATTCTGTTAGCAGTGAGCCTGCTGAGACAACAGAGAACCACATTAGTATTTGAAGGCTTTATCTGTTAGGAAAGTCATCACTCAAATTGATGTTCAGGACGTGTCACTGTGAGGATATATTTACATCCCATATGCTTGCTCCCAAGGTGAAAGGGGCCCTCCAGGAGACAGCGGCTGCGTTACCCTCCGTCTTGAGAAAGGACAAATGGGGGACCCAGGGTTTCCTGGGGAGCATGGATTTAGAGGTGAAAGAGGTATGTTCATAAAAGAAAGCCCTGCATACACACACATGCCTCTGATCTAAATCACTGGTGGTTTTCACAGTGTGCACTCAGGGCTGCAGTAACATCCAGCCACCATACCATGTTTACAGATTCCTAAACTGGCTGTAGTTTCTTTGGATTATTACTTAGGCAATACACCAAGAGTGAAAACATTGCCACATGGGCAATGTCAAACACTGGCTTGACTTGATTGGTCATTATCTTGTTCTGCAATTAACTTCAGGTGAAAAAGGCAATGCTGGTTTCAGAGGCACACGAGGATTTCCAGGGAAGAATGGTGTTCCAGGATTGCCAGGTGACCAAGGTGATACTGGAGTGATGGGGTTCCCAGGACCACGGGGTTTGCCTGGACCAAAGGGCCTTCAAGGAATTACAGGTTTTCAAGGAGGAGCAGGTGACCAGGTAAACAGAGTGGCAGTGAAGTGTCCTGGACTTTGCAGTTATCTCCTGCCTCTAAGAAATATGATGAAGGGTGCTTGTATTGTACTCACCCATTAGATGTTCCCTCTGAGAGGAGACAGCCAGTGTAGTAGGAAATGTAAATTCCCTAATGAAACACCTTTGTGCTTTGGTTACCTTTTAGCAGGAACTGTGGTGGGAGTTAGGAAGGGGTCTCTCTTAGTTGCATGTTCTGATGTAGTTCTTTGCCATGTGGTTGAAGTCCAGGCTCCACTACACTAAGTAGGGGGGCAAAAATCAGATGCCCAATCAAGTCTTTAACATTATTCCTAAGAAAAGATTGACAAACCACTTACCACAGAGATCATAACGGAGCAGCTGCACAGTTATGAAGTTAATACATAGCTGCTTCTTCATATCCTGCTGTGTGAAGTGACCAAGGCAACAGACAAGACAAACCAAGTCATCTTTGCCCCAGGCAGAACCCAGGCAAGCAGTGTTGCTCAAGAACAAACACACAAAACCACACAAACATCACATCCAAGGTACAATTCTTCACTGCTTGTATGCTGGGTAGGTAGACAGTGAGATGACACGAAGCATAAACCACAGTTGTTTTCTTGGTAAAGGGACATATTTTTGCTTGGTTTGTTTTATTAAATTCCTTTGCTGATTAAAGGTCATTATTCATAAGGAAAAATACGGAAATCTACATTTTTATGGTTGTACCACAATATTTCTGGTTAATGTTTATAGCAAATTTTGGGTAACGTACAACAATATTGAATATATATTTTATGGTACCTTTAAATCAAATTATTCAAGCCATCTGTGGTGAAATTAAGCTGTTTGAGCCAAGAATAAGAATAAGCTATAAAAGCACAAATTCAAAATTATTAGCAAGTCTAACCTACAGTTTCTTGTCGGTGGCCAGTTTTAGACATGTAACAAAGACAAGATGCTTTCCTGTTGAGCTTAAGATACAGTTCTGCTAAGAGAACCACATTTTTATTTTGTTTTTCAAAAAATCAGGGTGATGTTGGCTTACCAGGAAACCCTGGATATCCAGGACTGACTGGCCCCAAAGGATATAAAGGTAATGAGTTTATATAGATATGCTTTGAAAAGAGCAGTATTGTTAGGATATATGTGGGATAGATGGTGAAGACTCACTAGAAAATTCTTTTCACTTCTGTCCTATTTTCCCATAAAACATGAATGTAATTAGAAAGAAGTCTCACTTACTTGAAGGCAAAAGTTGCATTTCAATATATTCTTTAACAGCCTGTTCCTTTAAAAGGAGGTATTACTAATTTAGAAGATTGATTCCTGTCAAATTTCATACAGTTTAAAAATTCCATCAAAACCGTGTACAAATCCATTCTTATGGATGGAAAATTTGTCAAGTTGAGTAAGAGAAAATGCAATCAAGTGAACTGTGATAATTCACATGTGCCAAAGCAATTTTCATTTTGTGTTCTCTTAGCCCCTTCTATAGCTGTTTATATCTATTAGTGACTTCTGTGATCTTACAAAAGTGTCCAGCTTTGTTTGTGTGCATGGAAAGGATTCTTGTATAAAATGGAAGTCATTGTACCTCAACAGGCAAGAGAGGTGACCCAACTCCTCTGCTTGGTACACACGGTCGGAAAGGGCCTCCGGGAGATCCAGGATTACCAGGTACCTCTGTCTGATTGAAGAAAAATTTGGACTTAAAAATTTATTTTCTCTCAGTTTTGTTAGCAGAGGGAGCTCTGCTCTCTCTGAGTGCATTTTGAGCTGTTCTGTAACAATTGCTTTTTTTTCTTAAAGGACTTCGTGGCTTTCCAGGAGAGAAGGGTTTACCGGGTATCCAAGGACAACCTGGAAGACCAGGATCCAAGGGTGACCCTGGATATCCAGGGCTACCTGGATTACCAGGTAATGCCAAAGTTTAAAAAATAGTGCCAAGAAATAGCTCAAAAGAGACGTGGAATAAGAAAAGGCAGTTGAGGAAGCATCTCTGTGGAGGAGGCTGGAGAAATCAGAGATCGTACGAAGGGGGGCATTGAAAGTTATTTCTGTACCTATAGAGAGCAGCAATTGTCTGCTCAGAGAGCAGATCCATCAATTCTTCCTACATCCCCAAACACTTCCAGGTACTGCTGTTAACACAGCATAGCATGGGGAAAAAAATCAACAGTTTAATAGAATTGCATATTCACAGGGTTTTTTTTCACTCTCAGGAGCTACAGGTCCTCAGGGATTGCCAGGAGAACCTGGAGAAAAAGGAAAACTTGGAGTTTTGGGACCGCCAGGATTGCAAGGGTTACCTGGATCTCAAGGCAGAAAAGGTGAACACTATATATAGTGCCATTCTAGTGGTAATGTGACAGTACCAGACACAAATACCCTTTAATCATGAAAATGGAAAAGGCCTAACTGTGACTGTGATTTGGACTCTGTGGTCTCAAGCTGCTGCAAGACTTAAGCCAGTTCCTATCACCTTTGAGAAGTAACATAAATGCTACTTTGGAAAATTGGGCTACAATCTAAAATGAGTAAGGAAGAAGGTAAAAACAGAGTCTGGCTTAGCTGGTGTAACTGACAGCAGAACTTCAGGAAAGAAAAAGGAGTTTGCAGTAATTCAGTTGTTTCACTTCAGTTATGCTGTGTTCTACACTTTCACCATGGAGTGCCACTGTTACTCTATAAACCCAGTGGCTGCTATGACAGCTTTGTCTTTCAAATTTGTTTTAACAAATTGTGATAACTTGAGTTGGGTTTTATTGTTGGTTTACTTGTTGCACTGTTTTCTCCCAAAACTGATTTTGGTGGATTTAACATAGAAATGTTTCCTCCAAATGCTAATTGACACTTCTCATGATGATTGTTGTGTTCAGATTGAACATCAGTTCATCTATACAATTGTTTTTGTTGGAGAACATTATTAACTTTTACTATGTTTAGAATTGAAATTATACATTATTAATACTCCATAAAGAAAGTTATCAACTCTGTATCCTGTTTCTGTTGTAGTGTGCTTCATAACCAGTTCCCAAACAGGAAGAAGATTAGTGACCCCTATACAGAAACCATAATAAAGTAACACTTGGGGCTACAAAAAAGGGTTAGAGAGGACAATAGATCCACTTTTTCAAATTCAACTTAAGCAAAAATTTAGAAGGTTTCTTATAAACTACTGAAAATTCAAATGAAAAATGGAAATAATTTATCATTGCTTGCAGTGCATAAGCAGTGCTGATTTAAACTGTCATGACAGATTCCCTGCTGGTACATAATATGCAAGAGAACATTTCAGTGTTGCAAACAATATTTGCTGTAACAAAGGCAGAGATCCACAGGGGCAGGGATGTCTGAAAGGGGTAAAAAAGGAAAAAAAAAAGCATTCTTCTGCTGAGAACTTCTTCATAGCTGATGGGCTCTTTCCTTCTTGTCATAAGACACTTTTTTAGTGTATTGTGCAGAAGTTATCCCAAGTCCTGCACAGGAACATAACAAATTAACACCCGTCCTGCACGGGGAAAAGTTCAGTGGCAATTCATTAGAGACCCAGCTGCCTGCTAAGCTGAGGATTCTGTGAATTGCCAGCATAGCTGAAAAAAGGTTAACACCTTTGAAACTCTAGCCAGTAATGAAAACTGACTGGTGTTTGTATTCCAGTCCAACTGGATATATAGATCTTAGTGCTGTTTTCAACAGGTGCTGGTGCAAGCATTAGAAATTAAATGGATAATTCATAGCTAAGTGCACAGCCTCGTTAGTCCCATTGGTTCTCAGTTACATTAAAGGTTTTGTGCTTGAACTTTTAAAGAACTTTTAGATTAAAAAAAAATTAATAAGTTAAACATCATCTATCAAAGCATAATCCCATTTTCTTTATTACAGTAGTTTTACTAGTTCAGGGCTTAGCCTGGCCAGCCTTACTTGTGTGAGTAATCCTTGATGGAGCAAGTAATGCTCAGACCATCGGCAGCATGACCTGTATGAGTAGAAGCTGAATTGGGCTGTACAATACAGAAACAGTGGTTCATGCTCAGGTCAGCCAATTCAGCTGTACCTAGAAATATGGGGCCATAGCAATCCAAAAATCTAGAATTACAAGTGCTGATATTATGATGGATTGTTGGCAAATGTGTCAGAAATTCCCTGGAAAGCAAGTAAACCAACCCATCAATCTTGCCTGAATGAGCCAAAGATCAAAAAAGTTTTAAATGGTGACCTGGGGGCCAAAATTAGTTAGGAGTTCATAATAATTTTAAAATACCACTGTTAAATTCCCCAAATGCAACTCTTACATAAATTTTAAAACATGAACATGTCCAAAGCACAAGAAGGCTACAGAATGCAGGAATGAAACTTAAAATGTCATGAAAAGTTAAAGAACAGTTAATTAAGGTCACAGAAGATATTACAGGTTGCATTACTAGTATCCCATATTATAAAGTGGATTACACAGAGTATATTATCAATGTTTTGCAGGTTTTCAAACAATCTTCTGGATTTAAAATTTTTCCGGACTGGTGTTTGCTGCAGACTGTTTGGTTGGGGTTTTTTTGGTTTTGTTTTTTGGTTTTTTTTTTTTTTTCCAATTAATCCTTTGTTAAATTTTAACTAAAATAATTCAACAGTTTCTGAGAACAAAGCTATATGATTATAAGTTTTGGTGTGCCTGCTAGAGAACTCTAGGCCTTTCTTATTTTTTCCTTTCTCAGATAACCCATCTTTTAACTAGGGACATTTAAATTTGGCAGGTGAAGCAGTTGATAAAGGACATTTGTGTTGCTCTTCCTACAGCAATTTGTCCTTGCCCAATTTGACCACTTTCTAAACTTTAAAAAATATATCCTTTCATATGTGCTTAAATAGAGCAATAAATTCTCCCAAGATCCCTGCTCTGGATATATGGCAGATTGGTGAGCTGCAGGACATGCTGAGCACAGGCACCCAACAGAGAACCTACATCTTCTGTGCCAGGAAGGAGCCAGAGGAAAGGAGACAGACACAGATAATTCAGACTTGTGGGGAAAAAACACTGCAAGTGGGCTGGGAATCCTGCAGGGCAGGGAGAGGAACTGACGTGGAAGGAAAGGAGGCAGAGATGAGCAGCAGAAGAGACAGGACTAGGCACTGACAGTATCATTCAGCTCCTTGATGATCTCTGTCCCTTTCTGGAGCAAGAGGCATCCCAAATCTGTTCCTCTCTCTGCAACCTGTCACCAAATGACCCATCAGTCTTGCCAGACCTGTTGCTATCACCAGGTGACAGACTGCTCTCTGCACTAAGGAGGAGTTTGTTCTCACATTTGGTCGTTTATCTATACAACCTAGGAACTATAAACTGCTGATGACATGCAGATATTTCTACCCTCCACTGCAAGCAACAAACACAACCTCAGATTAGTTCAACTTTCTCAAAAGTTGATAAAAAGGTGCCATCTATGGCTTTACTTATTGTGTTTTAGCAATTTTCAAAAAACCACAGATTATAAAGCAGAAGTTATTATGTCTGAGTACCACAAACAGCCAGTGCCAGGGAACATCACTAGTGACAGAGCTGCTCTATACACTACCATGTGTCACCATAGGTCTCAATCACAGATTTGTTGTCTTCAAAGACTTTGTGCTGTTCAGTTCAAAGAACTTTTGTGATAGAGTGATGCAAAAAAGCATAGTTTTCTGTGTGAAATCTGCAGGGCCAGAGAAAGGAAGCCAGGTGAAAATTTAGCCCCTTTTTGGTGCAGCTGGGTTAAACTGCATTTCTATTTCAAACAGAAGCTGTAAAGAAGTTGCAGCTTTACAGATATCTTCGGTAGTGTCTGGATCCCCATCAGTGGCCGTGAGTGGTAGCACAGCAAACTTTGGGGTAGCCAGCACATGTAGCAGTAGCAGTCCAGCCACAGACACAAGGTTCTCTATAGATTAAGCCCATAATCTGCTAGCTGCAGTATGGAAATACCCAAAGGATTTAAAGTTGTGCTTTCTGATTGCTTTGGTGTGAAACTGTATTATGACTGATATTTTTAAGTTTTTCACATTTGCCTTTCCAAAAAGACTGCACTGCCATGTGGTCTCACCTTCAGTTGCCAGTAATCAAATTCAGCAAATACCCCATCTTGATCCAGTACATGTTGTCAGACAAAAAAAAAAAAAAGGCTTGATTTTTAATTGTGACTGTAAAGGATTATTGTGGTACCCAGTCATACCTGTGTAACACCTCTCAGGTCTTCCTGGACTGCCCGGACTGGATGGCTTGGATGGACTAAAAGGTCAAAAGGGTTCTGCAGGAGCTCCAGGTAAAGATGAGAAATAACTGGAACAGAAAATCTTCTCCTAAATGACTGAATGTGCAAGGAGTGGTGCCTGTTATTTTGATGTTTGCCTTGCCCAGAATATATCATTATTCAGGCTCAGACTGAACTTTCAAACAGAATCTAAAATATGCCTAATGGCACACCTGCAGTTATTTGTGGGGAAAACTTTCAAACTTCCATTACTCACATAGTTTTGCTGGAACGTTTCAAGGCTGTTTATAAAATTTAAAAGTTCAGTGCAGATGACTCGAAGGAGAGCCAGGTCTCTCTTTTTTTTTTAATATGTAAAAGATAAAACTAACAAATTAAAAGGAGACTTGTGAAATCCCAGCTCCATTTAAAGTCCGTGGGAGTTGTGCCACAAACTTAAGAGGAACGTGGATTTCGCTCATACTGATGTCTTTGCAACTCTCAAAAGGTGCTTTTGAAGCACTATTAAAAAACCAATACTTAAAATCTATCTAAAGATTACAAATATATGCTGATAGAAAATTAAATTTAGAACCATGCAATCAGTTTACATTTCAGGTTACAGACAATAATGACACCATATAAAATAACCCATGAAGCATTAAAGCAAAAAGATTACTTTCTTTGAAAGTGATGAATTAGGGCCAGATTCAACAAAACTCTATCCAGCTTCCAAGAGAGAACCAGAAAAACAGCACTAGGCTACCCTTGCAAGGAGGAACATCTGCAACTGGTATTTCTGTTCTGCACATCTGTATTTGTACTCGCTGTAAACTTTATGTACATAATTGTTTTCTTATAAAGGTCAGAGTGAGACAGGGCCCCCAGGATACTCAGGAGAAATTGGACCAAAAGGAGACAGAGGTGAACCTGGATGGCCTGGTATTTCTATTCCAGGCCCCCCTGGAGAAAGGGGATTCCCAGGATTTCCAGGTAAGAAGACGTTTTCTCCCAAGTGCTGCTCTGCAGAGTTGAAATTCAGCTCATACAGGCTCTTCCTCTGGTTAACATGAACATTACTCAGAAGATTCTCTCCCTAAAAACATTTCTGTTGTAACATGCTGATGTTTCCTGAGTAGAGATACAGAGATTCCAGAATTTCTGCTTTATGTTATAGGAGAGGAAAGAATGAAAATAGAAAATTATGGACTTCAATAGACTCAGGGAACTGCTAGGTAGGGTTTCCACTTGGGAAGAAATCCCTGAAGAAAAAGAGCACAGAGGATCTGGCAGCCCCAGAACTACAGTAAATCTATCAACTGTTCTGATGTAAGTGCAAGACAGAACTGCTTCACAAGATTGCAGTGGTTATTTTAGAGCTTGGTGATATAGGAATTGCACACAAATGGGAAAAAGCAAGTGTCTGAGGAAGGGCCACTCAGAAAGTGAAGAGACTGGAGCATCTGTCCCATGAGGAGAGGCTGAAGGAGGGGGAATTGCTTCAGCTCCAGAAGAGAAGGCTCAGGGGGAGTTTATTAATGTGTGTAAGTACCTGATGGGAAGGACGTGGACACAGTTGCTTCATAGTGATATCCAGAGACAGGACAAGAGGTAAAGGGCACAGACTGACATACAGGAAATTCTACTTAAATAAAAGGCAAAGTTTTATTTTCCCTGTGAAGGCAATTGAACAGGGGAACAGGTTGCCTAGAGAAGTTACGAAGTGTCTGTCATTGGAGATACTCAAACCCCAGCTGGACAGAGTCTGAGGCAACCTGCTCTAGCTGATCCTGCTTTGAGGGGAGGGTTAGAAAGTCTCCAGAGGCCCACTCAAGCCTCAGCAATTCTGTGATGAGAAGTGACATTGGCTTTATGCTGCCCGACCTTGCTACAGTCATATAACACATGGAAGAAAAATAGGAGGAGGTGAAATCTGGTGAGGTGAATTATACTAAGATGAAGACACAATCATTTTTCTTAGTTTGGTTACTAGTTTGGGAACTGGGGGAGTCAACAGCATGGTGCTGTTGAGGAAAAAAGAGAAAGTTTAATTCTAAGATATATTAACACTGTTTGACATAGGACAAGTGAGGCCTTCCAGGGCTGTGACCAGCTTTGACAAATAAGGGAAAACTCAGCAGAAAGTAAACAGAAGGATGGGGTCAAAAGCAAGACTGAAGAAACTAGATTTGTTTTTTCTGTAGAAAAGAGAAGGCAACAGAATGCAACTCACATGTTAGCAAGCTGCAACTGTTCAAAAGTGTTATGCAGAGGATGGTAATCTGCAACTCTGCCTGTCACAAGTAAGGGCATAAATGTTTTATTGTGTAAAAATCCAGATTAAAGATTAGGAAAAAAATGCATTTAAGGATAGTAAATTCATCTTGTTCACTGAGATTTTTAGGAATTGGTGTAACTCTCTTTTGTCAGGCACAATCTCTGAATACTTATCCTGCCCCAGGCAGAATCATTTCACAGCCCCCACTCACCTTATATTGTTACCTTTTCTCCCATTGTTGGAATTCAGGAAAACGTGGCTATCTGTGGCAGTGTGCCAACATGTGATGATGTATTCGTAAGGTTACATAGATTTTATGGGGAGAGTTAAAAATTTTAAAAGATAACAAATATTTTCACTTTGCCAAGATGGCCTCATTAGCCTGGGGACTGGTATGTTTGGGATAAAAGTGGGAGCATACATTACCTCCATGACTTCTCATGTCAGCATCCTTTTACTTACTAACTTCTGTCTGTAATCTAAAAAAAAACCCAGATTTTTTTTTTTTAATGTGATCCCTTAGGTAGAAGAGGACCTGTTGGACCCACTGGACCTATGGGAAGATCTCCTGATAGTGCTTCCCCTGGTCCTCCAGGTGATCAAGGATTACCTGGTTTAGATGGCAACAGAGGTATTAAAACTAAAAATACCAATTTTTATCATGTAAAAAACCCCTGAGGCTACTAGGAATAACAGGGTCACTGTCTGTGAAACAATGTATAGAAGTGCATAGGGAATAAAAAAACCCATCAATGCCTCCATGAATACAAAGAGAAGTGAACACTGGGTAGATGACCAGAGCAAGGACAAAATGCAGATCTCCAGATTAAGCAACATCACATAAGGTCATAAATCTGTATGATATAAATATAGAGAAACAGTGGTTCAATGAATGTACCAGTACCTTGCCACGTTCTGCTTGCACAGAAGTTAAATAACTTTGGGAACTGTTCCTATCATTGTCTTCCTTACAAAGCCTTGGACAAAGACTAACACTAGTATTTCCAAATCATGCAAGGGCTGTCCTACATCCTAGAGAAACAAACAAAAACTTAGAGTAAAATAAAAAAAAAAAAACCACCAGCAGAACATGGCTATTTTTAGATGTTTATACTTAGTGCATACATTAAGAATAAAGTTCTTTTACCATAGGTGATCCTGGGAATCCTGGTCCTCCTGGGGAGACTGTCTTTGTGCGAGGAGATCCAGGTGATACCGGCATTCGAGGGGTACCAGGTAATCCTGGGCCACGAGGACAGCAGGGAGCCAGAGGCCTTCCAGGGAGCCCAGGAAGAGAAGGCCCAAAGGGTATGGTCAGAGATGTTTCAAGTTCTGTGTGCACTGATGCCCAGCCCCTGCCTTGTGACTGAGCCTTGTGCCCAGGGGGTTGCCACTGGAGATGGAGCCAGGCTGGAGGGGTGGAGGCTGGACATTGCACAGCTCTGCCTGGTTACCTGCAAATACGATGGGGTTGGGGTAGAAGGTGAGAGGAGAGACAGATTCACATGCACTGCTTCCAACAGCTTGTTGGAAGACACCTCTGCCAATCTAAGGCAGTAAAACATTTGATTTTGCCACATAAGCAAACCGTGACCCCCCCTAGGGGACTTGAGAAACTGTGGACAATGCAGATGTGTTTGAGCTAACAGAGTCTCACATCTGCCCCACAGCAATAGCTTGGGGCTTTCAACAGATCCTTCAGTTTGAAAACAAATCTACATACTCTGCTTCTTTCACACACTGTAGAGAAATCCCATCTACACCAATCACTTCCAATCTCTATGAAAAGAAAAGTCATAAAGTTTAAGTCAGATCCAGACCAGGGAAAGAAGAGGAAATGTGCATTTCTTTCTGTGACACAACACAGTTGAGGACTCACAAGCATTTTTTGTTACTCAAGCATCGAGACTTCATTTTATTTATGTTTGGTTTTATTTCCAGGTCCTATGGGGATCCATGGCCCACAGGGTCCACCTGGTGCTACAGGACAACCAGGAGACCAAGGTTTTCCAGGAAGACCTGGTCCCAGAGGTCCCACAGGTACTTATGAACCTGTTGCTTATTATCATTCAACTGTAACTGTGATCTTTCTATTCATATATAATCATACTAATGTTTACTTGCATGCAGATAATTTAAACAATCTCAGAAAAAAGACCTCTGCAGTTGCCAACTTAACTGATTTCGCCTTTGAGTAAAAATTCCTGAACTATTTATTTGCTTCTAATGTCACCTCATGTAAATGATTTCAGTTCTCATTCCATTCTTTACTCTAATTTACATGCCTGAAACTTGCTTCCACCTGCACCACAATGGCCACAATCTGCTTTCCATTTTTCAAATCCTTCAGGTTTCATAGGTAAGTTCATGACTCTTGGTTATTGTTCGTTTCATGGGAGCTCCCTTATGTATAGAAACATTCAGCTCTTACTAGAAGGTATCCTTGGTGTGGTTATTAGGAATAGTAGGTACTGCTACAAGGACATAGTTCTAATACGTTTCACATAAACAGCACCAATGTCATGATCATGCTCTGCTGAGAAGTTTCATGCTAGGATGTCAATCAGACTTGTGAAATACTTGTTTCTAGTTCTTATTTGTTTGGGTTTTTTTTCTTCCTAACAAAAATAATAGCAAAAGCTTGAATCCTAGCACTGGATTACTACAAACACTGAACTCTCCATCTGACTAAATGCTGATCCACAATGCAAACAGGCAAGAGCTCCCAGTAACTTTCAAAATACAAAATGTGGCTATTCATTTTTTAATATATTATAACTACTTCAAATGGCTATTATGGGCTAGCTTTTTTGGCCTGCCTATTGATGGTTTTGCAGCAACACAATAGGCAAAGTACTGTTAAATTTTCCATGTGCTAAGGTGTGTACACTGAAGTCAGGTAGGTAGTCTTCAGGCTTTAACTCAAATCAGTTTGGGGCACATTAAGGCTAAAGCTGTACACCAAATACGTGAAACATAGAATCATTGAATTAAGTTGGAAAAGACCTTCAAGATATCAATCCTGCCATTAACGCAGCACTGCCAAGGGTACCCATCCACCACGTCCCCAAGTGCCACATCTACATGTCTTTTCAATACCTCCAGGGGTGGTGACTCCACCACTTCCTGGACAGTTCCAGGACTTGACAACACTTCCCCTGAAGACAAATTTCCTTGAATCCAGTATAAGTCTCCCTTGACGAAACTTAAGGCCATTTCCTCTTGTTACTTGGGAGGAGAGACTCTACAAGCTCTGTGCAAGAAACCGTAATGGAGCAATAAGGTCTCTCCTCCAGAGAGACCTTTTACTCCTCCAGAGTAAAAACCCCCAGTTCCCTCAGCTGCTCCTCACCAGACTTGAGCTCCAGACCCTTTCCAGCTCTGTTGCCTCTCTCTGGACAGGCTCCAGCACCTCAATGTCTTTCTTGCCATGACAGGCCCAAAACTGAACACAGGATTCAAGGTGCAGCCTCAGCAGTGCCGAGGACAGGGGAATGGTCACTGCCCTGGTACTGCTGGCCACATTATTGATGGTACAGGCCAAGATGCCACTGGCCTCCTTGCCCACCTGGGCAAAGATCACAGACCAGCTAACATACACTTGCTAACAATGGCTTGCCATGCTGTTAATACTGTGCTAAAAGACTAAGAGTAAAATTAAAAGCAGTGGGACTCAATAATTCAAGATGTTAAAATACCTGAAGTATACTCTTGAACACCAAAACCAGCTAACATTTATGTTGACTTTTTGCACGGGAGCAATTAGCCAGTCTTCTAATTCACTTTCCCATTACACATTCCAGGTGACCCTGGTGAACCAGGAAAAGTAGATGATTCATGCCCTACAATCCCAGGGCCTCCTGGGGAAGCAGGGCAAAGAGGAGAGGATGGCTCTGCAGGATTACCAGGGCCAATAGGCCACCCTGGACCCCAAGGTAAGCTGATGTCTTGAAAGCTTGGATGTTCATTTCAGCCATTTAGAGAACAAGTTGAAAAGGGTCAGAGTTTCTTCTGCTTTACCCTCTCTCTTCTCCTTAAACACTTATTAACAGTCTCCAGAAACACGTAGTGGGCTGGTTAATGCTGAGGATGATGGATAAATGTAGCTGAACCAGGCTGTTTGAGCCTGCCTGCACTAAATTCCCATTTCCTAGGCCAGGGAGGGCAAAAGCATCAGGCACTGTTGAGAAAAAAGTTCTTCAAATGGTATTTTTCCTTTTCCCCCAACAAATTATAAAGCAATGTCTCAAACCACCCCTGTGGTTTAGACCTATTTGGAGCATGTTTAAAATATGCATGCTTTAAAATTTAGCAATAATGAATCCCAAAGCTCTGCTAACCAAAGTCCTAAAAGGACACTGAAGGCAGAGAAGTGGCTACAATAGAGCTCTTTATCTGTTAGAACATTAAAAAGTTACTACCAATGAAAACTGACCAAAGAGATCTTAAAAGGAAGTGATGAAAGACTGAAACATTCTTGTGGCAGATGAAAAGAAAACAAGAGAGATGCTGGTGATCTGGTGATCCCAAAAGAGAGGCCACCTTCACAGAAATACAGCACAGCCTGTCTGCAGAGTGACTTCAGTTTTAGATGGTGGAATCCCTCTTGTGGTTTTAGGTATTTCCTACTTAGGAAACCAAAGCTTGTTGTGTTGGCTGCTCTAGACATCCAGTGTCTCCAGAGGAAAAAATCCATGATTGTCTCCCAGGAGATTCCCTGCAGCAGTCATTCCTATCATGAAAGGAAACAATGCAATTTTCAGTTAACTCTCTAGTTTTATGAATCTTAGTTGATCTGCCACCTAAAAGGGGTTTCTGGGGCTACACAGCTGTGTTTCCATTATATACATCATTAAGGGTTTCTGTAAAACCAGGTGATAGAGTGATACATGTATTTGCACTGGTTTTATGAAAGAAATAAAAGAAATAATAATGCTTTTTCCTTCATTAAGATAGGAGAATTCAATTTTCTCCTGGCTTGGAAGGCAAACTGGAAGTTTTACTGGCAAAAGTAATGGATTTTATTTAAACCCTTCAATGTGCTTAAGCTTTGGCAGAATAACTATGCAACCACCATAGAAAAGCTGTTAATTCGTTTGACTGGTTCAGGTTTTCTTTGTAAAAAGTAACATGAGGAAATTTGAGTGTTGTGAGACAACCTTGAATTATTCAGTCTGCAGGTTAAATAGCAAAATCTGCAAGGAATGAAACACCATTACTGAGAAACAACCGTGGTGGGTGCTAGAGAAACACCCTCATCTGAAAACTGGTTTTTATCAAAAGAGGAAAACCACTTCTAAATGCAGCAATACCTGATAACTGTAACTTTGTTCAATTCAGGTTATGTTTTAAGTGGCCATTGAACAGGCCCATCGTTATCTGCACACTACATGAGATGTGTCTTTTACTGTCACAGCCACTCCTTCCCTGCTAATATATAAAATGCATGGACGTGTCAAAATACAAAAAGGTGAGGCCATCAGGAGCCTAAAAATGTCTTTACCCTTCCCCACTGGACGCAGTCCAGTCCTGCAGTTCCTCCCTGTTCTCTAAGTACTCCAATACATCCATTACAGCAAGGGGAGTTCACTACATGTTCTAAGACTTTGCTGAATGGGGCTCTCAAAGCTGACAGCTTGGCTTGCCTCAGGAGGAGTTACTGCTCATTCCATGGCACACATCCTGATGGCAATTCTGCACGAGGCTTGCATGATAATGTTTGTTGGAGAGTGCTTTGATTTCAACCATAAATCACACAAGATCTCTGGAGAGGATGGAAAACCTTATCAGGAGCTGCTGTTCCTAAGTCATGAGCTACTGCTCAGGTAGCTCTGGTACTGCTGAGCTACTGCTGTGGTCACAGGGTGAATAAGTGGTGAAAAGAATTCCCAGCAGTAGCAGTTCTGCACCTCCCTGTCCTGGTGTCCATTTCGCTGACTGGCCCTTTGTGTTTGGACGGTGTAGAACCTTAAATGCAGCCCAAGGAAGGAAAAGCACATCCTTTGTATTTATCTAGGCATAAAAGGTGAAGAAGGATCATATGGCCTGCCAGGTCAAGATGGGTTACCTGGGGCACCTGGGCCACCAGGAGACCAAGGGATCCGAGGAGAGCAAGGATACGCTGGGCCACAGGGTAAGAATGGAGCATGACTTTGAGGGGGAGATATGGGAGATGATGCACAGACTCAGTTTTCTCTCTGCTCCCCCAGTTTCCACATGGATACATCCACCTCTTGCCCCCTCTCAGTTCAAGCACCAACAGTGATATTTGTGAATGATTTCATAACAAGACCTGTTGGAAGAAAATTTATCTTGGCATCCATTATTAAGCAGAAAGGCAATTAACCCCCCATGCTCAGACAGCATATATCAATAGGCATGCATGTCTGAGCCAGGGCTAATGGGGCAACTGTCTGGCAGTAAGTAAAATTGTATTTTAACTGTGACTGCTCTCTAATAAATTATGGGTTTAATACATATGTGAGGAAGGGGCATCGACTGTTACTGCAAGGATGCAAATTCAGTCCAGATGTTCTGTTCATCCTAGTGAGTCTGGGAAATCATTGCCCATGTCAGTTCATTTCTTAATCCATACAGCACAAGACAGAGGCACAATAGAAAAGCCAAGTGCCAAGCACTCAGTGGCAATCTAGTTCATTTCTCTCCCCGAAGAAGGATAACAGAAGTCTACTTGTGTCTTTATTGCCCATGATAGCCTTGAAGTTGTATTATGTTCAGTTGGGAACTTCTTATTGAACATTTACACACAGCTGCTGTGAATTTTTACTGTATGTTATACAAGTAAATTTCTTTTACCTTTCTCCAAGGTCCCCCTGGCCAGACTGGTGTCCCAGGACAACCAGGCCCCCATATTAGACCTGCAAGTGGATTCTTGCTTGTCCTTCACAGTCAGTCAGACAGAGAACCACTCTGCCCACAGGGGATGCCAAAGTTATGGACTGGCTATAGTCTGCTGTACCTGGAAGGACAAGAGAAAGCCCATAATCAAGATCTTGGTATGTATTGTACATAATGGCTCTCCAGCTAAGGGGCAATACGGTGTTACCTATACAATGAAGGACAGGCCACATGGAGCAAGCTATAGAACCATCAGTTACTTATTTTCTACAGACTCAAAACTAATTTACACTGATGATAATGAACTTGATTATGCTGCCCCATTTGTCACCATTTAAAATGGCTTTCTGCTGCTATGCAATCGAATGAAAAAGTATTTCAATCTCTAAGTAATTTTGACTCAAAGTTGGAGACATGAGTGGTTTATTTTGCTTATCCCAGCTCATTTTAGGCCGTCTTTGAAGTCACTGGAGAGATTTTCTCCTAGGTCAGAAATCTCATTTGGCCACTCTGAAATAACTCCCTGGAGGATCTGCTCCTTTTTTGCTGTAGACACAACTTGGGAAAAAGAGCTGGTTAAGTTGGGTAGGTGCAGTTGGGCAGTGTAAATAAGCTTTACAAGTAAATTATGCATCATGTGTACAGCAGAATCCTGTGCTTTTAAGTCAGAAGCTAATATTTTTTGGAAAAGCCAAAGCCTAATTTCTCCCAGAGACAGCTCCTTTTGGTGCCTTAGGTCATTTCTTCTCTGTCTTCTACAATTCTGACTAAAATTAGATGTCTAAATAAGCTGTCTGCCTTGCAGCTTGAGGAACTGATTGGTGGCAATTTGCACAGGAAAAGCTTCCTAAATTCTTGTTGACTTGTTACACAAGAGGCAGAGAAGTCTCTGAGGAGGAAAGATCAAGGACTCAATAAGCTGAACAAAAAAGAAGTGTTTAAAAGAGCAATAAAAAGAGCTATTTTTAGAATAGCAGTGATGTTTTAGACTGTTTTCACTATTGTGTGTTTGGCATTCCCCAGGAGAGCCAGTTGCTAACAGAATGCCTCATAACAGCAGTGAAAATAAGATTCAAAGAGAACAGAGTCCTTGTCTCCTGTGTGATTTTGCAGGCGTTCTCCCTACTCAGGCTGCTCCAGGTCCTTCATTAGTACTGGAATAGAACATTATCAGTGATAAACAAAATTTGCTTCTGTACAGAAATGTCACAAGTCTTTAATGAAGGTGTTCAGGTTTGGGGGCATTACACAAATAACACTTCACACACCAAGTTAAGGGCAGAACTTTGTGCAGTGATTACTGCTTACTAAATAGGCCATCATGAAACTGTTCTAAATTCAGTTCTGGAAGAAGTTCACCTCAGAAGCATGCACCCGTCACTTCTCGGTTCCCACTGATGTCTGCCTGATGAGAATTTTGCAGGATTGGCTCTGCAAAATCCCTCAATCCTTTTATTTCAGTTTGGGAGTGTGTGAAATCTTTCTGGAAGGCAGTAGGACAGCTGCTGAGATTTCAGCTTAATGCACTGCTAGCAATGGCTTGACATACTTCACAAAAAATTTTCTATTTATCAGCATTATCATTTGGTTTCTCACTGCTCCTACTGAGTTTGTAAATAGCTGATCTCCTTTTAAACCAGCCAACACCTCTTGCCTAATTTATTTTTCAGAGTTGGCACAGCTAAGAAATTTGTTATCATAACTGTTTCCCATGGTGACAAGCTACATCATGTTTAAATATCAGATTGGCACAATTAAATATTATTGGTCAAAGGAAGATACTTGCTGGTAAAAGGTCTCTGTTTTTCATGTAGCCATTTTGGTAAAGGGCTTGAGAGGTTTAACATCTGTGAATTACCTAAATCCTTCTAGTAGTTTTGCAGCAACGCTGGCCAGAATACTATTTTCAGTGTACCTAGAAAGTGGAGTAATTTGCCTCACTTGTTGCTGTTTCCAGGTCTGGCTGGATCCTGCCTCCCTGTGTTCAGTACCATGCCATTTGCCTACTGCAACATCAACCAAGTGTGTTACTATGCCAGCCGCAATGACAAGTCCTACTGGCTGGCCAGCGCTGCTCCCCTGCCCACGGCGCCGCTGTCCGAGGAGGACATCCAGCCGTACATCAGCAGATGTGCTGTCTGCGAGGCCCCAGCACAGGCAGTGGCACTGCACAGCCAGGACCAGTCAATTCCTTCCTGCCCGCTCAACTGGAGGAGCCTTTGGATAGGATACTCTTTTTTGATGGTAAGGAAGTGGGTGCATGATTATATAGATACATTTCTTTCATCCAGCTTTTGTATTCTAAAGGTTCAAGGATTTTCAGCTCTGAAAAGTAAATTATCCAATGTCTACCAAACATTAAAGAGGAAAATTCACAAGAAACAAGACAAGGGTTAGTTCCAAAGTGCAGAACCTGGCTGTAGCTATATATACTGTACTCAGAGCCTTACGATACACATTTCTTAAAATTACAAAGGTTTTGCCTCCTTGTCTGTAATAAACAATGGGGATTTTCATGTACAAAGACATAACTTTCAGAATTAGAGCTCCAGGTCTTTTTAATGCCATCTTCAAGTTACATTTGCAGCAGTTTGGGTAACAGCATCGTTCAGAATCAACCCAAACTACTCCTTCCTTCAGCTTGATAGATACCGGAAAAATAAGTGAGCAGGCTCTAGACTTGGAGATTATTTTATTACAAAACAAATTAAGATTTTCTCCAGCAAAAGAAGCTTAGTCCAATTTAAGATTACAAACACCAGCACAGTTAAAAGCAAGTAGAGAAAAAGACAGATGAACGTCATTTACCTATTTTTCACGCACAGTTACCAAGTTCTCTCTTTGTTCTTTCCAGCACACTGGATCTGGTGACCAGGGTGGTGGACAGTCCCTTATGTCACCTGGAAGCTGCCTGGAAGACTTCAGATCAGCACCATTCATTGAGTGCCAGGGCCAGCGGGGAACATGTCAGTTCTTTGCTAATGAATACAGTTTCTGGCTGACCACCGTGATGCCTGAGCTGCAGTTTGCACCAGCCCCCCTGTCAGGGACTCTTAAAGAAGGACAAGAGCAGAGGAAAAAAATCAGTAGATGCCAGGTATGCCTGAAGCATGGCTAAGAAGCAAACCAAAACCAGGCAGCTAGAGAGAGAGGATTGAGTGAGGATGAGCAACATGCTAAGGGTTTAAACAGCAGCTCATGTTTGAATATGTGTGGAAGCGTGCAGCCCTGTTCTTTGTTGGAATGGACAGATGAAACTGAAAGATGAGGGATCTGTTGAGCCTCATCCACCCACGTACACACATCTACAGGCAATAAAATCTCATGTAAAATAATTAAGAAAAGACAAAACTCTGTCACATTGGAGTCCACTGCTGTCATGTACAGGGAACAAGGTGAGCTTGGAGGATTGAGTCAAGCTGGGAATACCAAGGACACCATTCCTGTTGTGCAAGAGAATGGATTTCCTTACAGCATGAAGAATATGTGCATTTAAATGGCATATTATAAATATTTATCCCTATCAATAGAAATATGCAAACATACAAATGTCGAAGTCCTGTAGCTGAATTTCCCAAGCTAAAGAAACTTTGCACTTGCTGTTTCTGAGGGAAGAGAAAAATGTAATTGTTAAAAGATAATCTAATAATAAAAACAATGAAGATCAAAGTCTTTTACCACTGCAGTACTGAACCAGACTGTGAAAGAACTGTTAATTGGGCTTTCATAAGCAACAAAAAGCTGCAAATCCATTTAACAGCAGATTATGTAAGAAAATAAAATTAGCTCAGATAACAAATCCTTAAAAACCTGTACTTATATTTACAATTAATTTCTAAGAGCAGTTACATTAAATTATTAAACTCTAATCCAAGCTGCTGAAGAAAAAAGCTATTTCTAATATTAATTGAAGAGAAAGAGTGACATGGTGATAAAATGGGTGAACTTATCTGAGTGATGAATATAAGAAGTGTTAGGACAATAAATTGTGTTCATTTTTTGCTTCTTTGTTTGTAAATACACCACCAAAAAAAGAACCATGACTATTAAGATCCTTATGGAATGATAGCACTGAAGATGCATTTTATTTTTTAAAGCGCTGATTGTAAAAGTGTTCATATCCTAAAGCACTAATCACCTCTTGAAAAAGTGAAAACACATTTGTACCTCCTTCATTCAGCTGTAAAACCAGAACTATTTAATGATTCTATATCATGGGGAAACATCTGAAAACACAAACTGCAAATGGAGAATCCATCATGTGCAGAAGGGGCACAAATGCTCCTTTTACCACTTAAATAAGCTACATTTTACTAGAATGGAATCAAATGCTTTTTCCAGCACTTTTCATTTCAATGTGTGTTCACTGAGGTGCCCCCAGCAAAAAGATTTTCAAGGAAACTGCCATCCTTATCCAAGGGTCCTAATTCAAAGCAAATTCCCTCTGAAGCCATCACGAGTACAACAGGCTGATCAGCCAATTTACAAGCTGGATACACAAACTCAAAGAGCAGGAAAGACAGACATTCCAGTCTCAGCCAGAGGAAAATAAAACAGTCACAGGGTAAGTCCAGTCGAGTGTAAATACATCTGACTGTGCAACTTCCTCCTGACACAACCAACCAGGCCTCTCTGATGTGCCAACATGGTGGTCAACTGCCTCTGCCCTTTCACCTGGGCAAGGGTCAGGGAGCCCTCCTGAGACATGTCCCATTCCCAGCTGTGCCTGGGACCTCGTGCCTGCTGGGACAGGGCACACCTCGGGGCACTCCTGGGTGATCCCGGCTGCACGTGTTAGATCTGACACCACTGCTGAGGGGCCAGTCCCTCCCATTGACCTGTACGCAGGAATTCCATCCCCACCTGATTCAGGCAGCATCCCATGAGCAGGGGAGAGCAGTTCTCCAGTCTGACAGAAACCCCAAGGTCTCAACTCTGCGAGGTGCTGAGCAGCTCAGGAGCTTCCTGCAGGAAGAAAGCAGCGGGTGGAGAGGAGAACCAGTGCTTAGGTCACCTGTTCTCCAAGGTTTGCAGACTGGGTTTCCAAAAAGGCCTCAGCTAAAGCCCCGGGGGGCTGTGAGCTGCAGCTGCTGTCCACAGTCACAGGAACAAACACCAATGGCTCAGGTGATGGCCCCATTCCCTGAGCGGATTCAGGTGATTCCACACTGAGGTCTCGTTTGTGAGCCTTACCTTACAGTGCTCACCAGCCCCATCACTCATGTGCAGCCTCTTTTCAGGTGAGATGCTCTGGAGAGGGGCTGTGGCTTTGCTGGAAAGCAAAGTGGGGCTTTTGGTACGAATTGCACTAAGGTAAACAATAAACAAACCCTTATGTACTGTGGTACTGCAAACTTGGTTAGAAGGACAAGCTGAAGACAAGGGAATAAAATGGGTTCACTTGAACAAATGCACAGAAAAATCTTAGAAACATCAACAAAACGCCTCACCAGTAATTTAAATAGGCCATTTCACAGCATTTCACCATGTTGCTCTTTTGTTTGCTTTAAAAACATCACACAAACCAGTCTAATTTCTGTATCATTTTGATGCAGAGTTTTTGCACCTGTGCCAGTTCCCTTTTACTATGGTCTGTAAGAACATATATAGGAAACGTATTGTCAAGCTGCTACAGATAGGTCAGATATCATAAGTGTAAATTCCTGTTCCATGCTCAGCTAACTCCATAAAGCATTTGTCAGAAATATTGTACTAATTCAAAATGAAATTGCAGATAAATTGCTTAATATTACACAGCAAGTAAGACAGATCAAAGTATAAAGCAACAGATGCTTTAACTCTGCAATCATTTGTCCAGTGACTATAAGCAGAAAAATAATTGGTAAATGATTCATAGGGAACCTATTTATGAAATTAAGTGTGAAAAGGCATAGCTGAAACTGTTAAGAGTAAAAATACTCCTAAAAGCAATGGCCTTGTGCTTGTCCTTGAAGTCCAAATTGCCCTTACTATGGCATTCTAAAGTTTGAATCTTGTGTAGGCCTAGTGAAGAAGTGAATTTTATCCTCAACAGGCAGGCAGGATATTAACAGCAACACAGAAAATGATGCTGGCTACACTTGGAGGTCACTGGAATTGGAACCATTTGGGGTGAACTGCCCAGGAATTAAATTCAGAACCAGTGATTTCCAATGAGGAGATCTGCTTGCCTATCCCCCTGGCAAACCATGGCCAGGACACAGAGATGGTCCTGGCTCTAACTCGGGGGAAATCCAGGGCAGGTGGCAGATTCTTGTCCCTCACATCCCTGTGCATCAGGATTTCTAGAAGATAACAAGTGAAAGAAAAACACTGCATGGCCTGAACCCTGATCTGCTCATAGGGAATGTGGCCATTTTTGCTTCATTTGGTATTTTTCATTGCAAGGAAGGAGATGCACAAGCCCAATACTGAAAACATCTCTCGAATGTCATCTTTTGGTGTACACAGAGTGTGTCAAAAGGGAGAGACTAAAGCAAAACTTCCAGCAGCTATCACTCATTTTATCACAATGGTACTATACCACAAAAAAGATATTTTTAAAGAGTACTTCAAATTCATCTGTGTGCAGCAGAGCTTCTGGATTTGGAGTCCACAATCCACATGCAAAGAACAGGTACCAGAATGAGAGGGCGGCAAAGATGCTTCAGCTCCAGACAAAGGTGGTGCTTGGCTGGGGCCTGTGAGCTGACACAGCCTCCTACAGAAGCAGTGCAGGGGCCATGGCCAGGCCTTGCTGCCCCAGGTCCCTGCTTGTCCTGTGCTGCCTCATCAGCAGCATCCCCTGCCTGGGAGCTGTCGAGCTCCTGTGAGGAGCTGGCCCTGGCTGGCAGCCACGCATCTGTCCAGCTGCTTCACCCTGCAGCAGGACAGGAGAGAAATCAGGAGGAAAAGAGCAAGAAAACTCATTGGTCAGAATATAGATGGGGCAATTATGTACCAAGTACTGTTGCGGGCTAAACGGACTTTATTATTTTGGGGAAAAAGTTGACAAACCTTAACATACCTTTCCTCCAAGCTTCCCCAGAGTCAACTCACTCCACGTCCTGCTCTGCTCCCTTGCTACCACAGCAAGTGCCAGTCAGTCCCTTCAGGGAGGCAGGGGGTAGCCAGAAGCTTCTGGGGGCCAGTGCTGTTCCAGGCACAATGTGGCTTCTCTGTGCTGCACCTTCCTTCTCACACTTCTCCTGTGCTCTGACATTGTTCCTCAGTGGGCTGCAGCCTGTTTGTGGGAATACCTGCAAGAACAGGAGTCATTCCCAAAATCACATTATTGTGCAACAAGTTTAAGCAAAACTGGCCCAGGGATTCTTCCTGACTAAACTCTTAAACAAAAACCTCTTTCCTGCTTTGGCTGGTTCAAAAGCACCAGAGGAAAACAAAAGCAGTATCAAAACAGTCAAAACCCAGAATTCTTATAGTCCACAATTTTTTTGCCTGTATTTAAGGCAAATTAAGCAAGCCTTTTATCCATTAACCCAGGCAGCTCACTTGTTTGAAAAGGATCCCCCTAAAGCTTTAAAGCACACTCCTGAGCAGACTGAGTGTGCTCTGCATCACACCTGCTCTGGGCACACAGAGCCAGCCTGCAGGGACTGTGCCAGCGCTCCAGCACAGCGTGTGGGGCTGCACCAGCAGCCCTCAGCAATGCCCCGACTTGCACCATCATCCAAATTCAGAACACACACCACAGCCATCCCGGAGCTGGTTTCTGTCATTCCACATGGCCACTTCAGACCGACGTCCCAGACTGACTCCCGGCCTTTCCAGGGCTTACAAGCAATCCTTAAGTAACTTGTAACTCCACTCAGTGGCCATACACAGACAAATGCTGCACAGATGAGGACTTCTGTTCTAAGGCTTGACTTGCATTAGAACTGTCTGAACAAGATAGAAAACAACCATTCAAGACCATGGGGAGGATCTGTAATGGGGAACAGTTGTTTGCAAGAAAAAGCAACTCTCCAAAGCCAGCTGTGAGAAGCAGCAGTCAGACAAGGACAGAGCGCATCAATCTTCAAAACAATAAAAAATTCTGACAGCTCGGCTAAGAACTTTCCAGCAGGTGAAGCAATTGCTTTATCAAACTGGGGATCTATTTCATGACTAGATCTGATTTCAGAAATCAGCATTTTAAACTGACCAAACAACAGAAACAGCTGCTGAAATTCTGCCCACCTGAACCATCTGGAAAACTAGCCAGGTGGAGAAAAAAATCCCCATCAGCACTCCAACAGATGCTGCTCCATATTCATATTTAACAGCTTTCCCCTTTCCTAGTCACTTCATCCAGATGTTCCAGAAGGTGCTGGAAGTTCAATTAGAGGTGATATTTTTTCAGTGCAAAGTAAAAACAACTCCATATTTATCACTGAATGTGCTCAACAAACACAGTTCCTCCATGTAAGGCAGCTCATGCACCTCACAGCACAGCTCGCCTTGTGCTTGACCACACACTGCCCCACAGTGAAAAAGAAGACAGGCTTCAGCTTCGTGGGGTTTGAAATTCCACAGATTTAAATGTTTTCCACAGATTCACTGAAGTAGAAATGCTGAATATGCGAGACAAAATCCTAACCAAGTCCTAAAGGAAGACCCGCAGTAAGGTACCACCCGACAGACTCTCTGTAGTGTCCCTGTGGGGTACTCCTGGTTGGTTTATAGCAAGACTTGGAATGAAGCACTCAAGTCCCAAACTGACACCAGGTTCAGCTTGGCAAAACAAAGTTTCAGCAAACAGAAAAACAAGATCTTTTCCTGAATTTAGTCTTCCATGGGGTACTTTCATTGAAGTGGAAATTAAACTTTCTCATAGGCAGAAATCAAATTGTGATGAGAAGTGAAAAAGTTAAAAATGGCTACTCTGAGGCAGTTGTACCTGTAGTCTGTTGGACTCTACGCATTTGCATTTTAAAAACTACAAAGCAAATCAGTATTTTAGAATATTTTAATTCTATTATGCTTAAACATTTAAGATGTATGTAAAAAAGTGAAATAGATGCAATAAATGGCACCAGATGTTACAGAACTTTTGGCCACAGACAGGTTGTATCTCTGCATAAATGGCATCACAACAGCCTTCTCAGCTGCAGAACTTGATACATAAATATTTTATAATTTTTAAAAGTCAGCAAATAGGTAATTTCACACTCACTGATATTGTATTGATTTAGGGGCTGTTCTTCCACTTGTTACACGGGTAAGGACGGAAAACAGGGATTCACAGAAGTGGTTGCACACCAATTTCTTTCAAATGATCCCTGCAAAGAACGATTTGGTGAAGGACCATACCTAATCCAACATTCTGCACCAAGGCAAGCACATTTCCTGCTGATCTGCCCAACAACCCTGAAGGGAGACTGGTTTAACCTGCTCCAAAGAGACAGAAGAAGGAAATTCTGGAATATTTCTAGCTTATTAGAAAAGTTCATTGTCTGCATGTTTAGAAATCCTTTGCTTGCACTCCTTTTGCTGGAAATTAGGCCAATTTCTGCTCATAAATAGACAAGAGAGCTGATCTTACCACTGTTCTTGTGCAGCAGAAGAATGCTGTCACATGTATCCTTGATCTGCTCTTTTACTAACCCAATTGCTTCACCTGTCCCAGCACATCGTAAAAACAAAAAGGCCCAAACCATAAAAGATTTGTGTGAAAAATTGTCTTTCTCCAGTTTTCCCAGCTCCTGAAAAGAGTAAAGGGATATCATTATTTATTTTAAGACTTTTTAGAAAGCTTGACACTCCTTCAGAAACGGCTCCTACGACTTAAAGCTCAGAAGTGTTAATATTTTCTTGCCTTCTGAAATCTGGTAACAAATAAGAAATAACCGATTTTTTTGAATATAGGGAACAATGAGAAGCTTATAATAAACCCCTACAATGTTTCTGTCCTTCATGTCTGCACACTCCAGAAGCCACAGCACAAACACGAGGATCTGCTCGCCAGCTGTTGTGTGGAAGCACGATCCACACTCAGTGCTGAACCAAAATGGGTGCAATTCCCCAGCCATGGAGTCAGGGGAAAACGAACTGCAAGCCCCATTCCCATCCCCTCCCAACAGCAGGAAGGGCAGCTGCACCCAGCCCCTCCCAAGCCCTCCACTCCCGCTGTCACTCGGCCGTGCTGTGCCATCCCCACGCTCACAGCTCTGCAGACAGGCAGCAGCTTCAAAGGTCCAGCAGTTCTCTGTTCTTGTATCAACAGCACACAGACACTTGGCACACAGGGGTATCATCATTTAACAGAGCAAGGGATGGCCAGAGAAAGTCACTTTAGTCCTGCAGGATAAAAAAAATGGCAAAACTACCCTGAAGGCCAGCCCCTTCACCATCTCCTACTACACCCTTTATGACTTTATAAATACTGTTTTCTTGGTACTTTAAGGGGCATTTTTTCCCCTTAGAAGTGGTGCTGCCAGGGAAAACAGCACACAGACACAAAACCACAGAATTTGCCTGTACTTAAAGACAAGATGGAAGAGGGAAAAGAATTTTAAAAGCTAAACACAGTTCTTTCATCACATCTTAGTTCTGGGCTGTGAAAAACCCTTATTTATTAACACTAATATGTTAAGTCATTCAACCATTAAATTTCAAGAATGTGCCCATTAACAAGTCTGCTGATTAGGATTAATTAGGGAGTAGAATTTCTTACATGGTACCTGATCACAGGGTTTAGAGGAAGTACAAAAAACTCTCAAGAAATCACAGCTCCTACAACAAAGGAATCAAAGTGCAGATGCTGAAATATTTTACACAAAGCTACATTTTCTTAAAGAGCCCTTACCTGAGGCAGTCAGGCAGTGACCAGGGACAGAGAATAAGCACGGTCCAACGCCCACCTGAGTAACCACCTTTAATTTTTCTCCCTGAAGAGACCAAGTGCAAGAGAGCACACTGGGGATTCATCCAGCACATCTGCCCTCAGCAGTGCTCTCACACCTAAACTGATGAGGGCTTTAATGGCAAAAATCCTGCTAAGGACTCACAGAACAGTTTGGCTTGGAAGGGACCTTTAAAGGCCATCCAGTCCAACCAACCTGCAATGAGCAGGTGTTAATAAACCTTCCAAATACTCTAAGTGCCAGAATTTTCAGTAATCGAACCCCAAAACTTCCCCTAAATTAAAAAGAAACAAAGTTAGTCCCAATACAATCAATCTGGCCCCTTGGTATCACAAGTCTTCATTTCTAACATGGCAGCAGCGCTGTCATTTAAAACATACACCTTATTAATGACAATTAAAACCAAACAGCTTTAAATGTTAAAAAAATATTTATTTCATTCTGTATACAAAAACATGTCAAAACAACTGTACATTTATTAGTACTGGCAATTTTTGTGAATATTTAATGGCATGTATTTCTAAGCTCACTTTACAAAACCAAGTGCTTATAAGAATTGTAATTGAGTTTTTGATTTTCTTTAAGTATCTTTTTTCACCTGACTACCAGATCATCCTGTGCTTTTAACTAAGTAAAATATCAGAGCTTAACACACACAGGACATTACACTGCAACTTCTGACCAGAGCATTAAAGGATTTCTGAGGAATCAATGCTACATCCTTCTCATTTACATCCAATCATTACCTGCTGAGAAAAATATGCAGGTTTTTGAGACTTATTTTCAGTGAACATAAAGTTGGCCTTCTATAAAAGTGTCTGCTGTTTTATTCTATGGCTATTGCATATATACAAAACAAACCAAGCCCAAGAACACACCAGAAATCAGCATTCTGTCTGTACCTGAAGTCTCATTGCAGTTGTGCCTGTTGGATCCCAAAACCCTGAGCCCAAAGACTGCATCCTGATACTGTGCTTTTCCCAGCAAACAAGAGCTTCCCCTACATACATCAGCTACAAACAGAAAGGGGAGGTAAGTATTTATTTAAAAAACACAGTAAAAAATTTCCTTTCAGGATATTTTTCGATATGAAAAATACAGCACTGTTTTTAATATTCAAAAGATAACCTCATAGAAAAGTAGACTTCATAAAACATAGGTTGGTGAAATCCTTTAATTGTTCATCCTAATGCTCTACTCCATCAGTGATGATGTGGAGATTCCAAGAGGTCTGGGTCAAAAGCCAATAACCAAATTATTCTTCTGCAATCACACTTCTCCAAGACTGCAAGATTTAGAGGAACATCCCCAAATTCTTTCATTCTGAGGATAAAATGCCTGGAACAAGGAGTGATTTTTCAGGGCAATACTGGAACCAAAGCCCTCTAGGTTCATTAGTTAACATTAACAGGCAGCAGTGCCACAGGCAGGACAGCCTTGTGTTGAGGCTGTGCCCAGAGGAACAACTGAGCTCTCAGGTCTCCTATCAACTCCTCTGGCTGGGTAAAGAAATTCTAGAAAATGAAGAATTCAAGGTAGCCTGTATTTAGGCATGATCTCCACAGGTCTACAAAGTGTCAGATCTGCTACTGGTCTTCAAACAAGATAAATATTGAGAAATAGTGGAATATTTAAAGCTGCATGAACAGCATATATAAAATAAAATTTCCAAGCCTTCTTAGAAAGGGAAATAGATGCTTTAAAAAAGTATATTACTAAATAAATATACACTTGGTATGGCACAGCCACCTACCTTTACACAAAATTCCCCACAAATTATTTCAGCTCTGTAAAGGGCAGCAGTTTTTGATTTAAAACATAAATATTAAGAAGGCTTTAGGAAATCATAAGTAGTTGCAACCCAGTTTTATCACATATGAGCTCTAGATATTTTGGTGTGAGGATGACTGCAACACTGAAGTTTGTATTAAATAGTTCCTTGGTAAGGACAGCAGGGGGAGGATAGCTGCAACTATTTGTCACACAGTTTGGAAGACTGCTCAAAAGCTTAAGCCTAGACTCACAAGACCCAGCCACTGTCATCAAAGCAATCTTTTCAAGTGTCATTTCACATGGCAATCCCAAAAAATGAGCTGGTCATCATAGATAACCAAGAAAGGTTTCTAAGGAAAAAATTGCATAGTTTTAAAGTTACACAGAAAATGTAACATTTCAGCTGCAATGGATGAAGAAAATTTTTTGTCTGAGAACATCAGCAGTCAAGAAACCAAGGAATTCTTAAAGCTTAAAGGAAAAAAAAGACAGTTTGGTAAAACCATCAGTCTTCTTCCATATTTAAGGTGCATTAAGATGGAGACAACCCAAGATCACATTTTGATTCTTATCTCACATTTCTTATTCAAGTTCCAACTTTGAGACTGAACTCACAAAATCCTCTGCAGTTTTGCAACAAGTAGTAAAAATAATGGAAGAAAGATTATAAATTATTCTGTGAATTACAGGCTACAAATAAATTTGTAAATATTTTGGTAAGTCTGAACAGCACTTTGACAATTTACATCGACACCTGCCAACTTCATCGTCTGTCAAACCTACGAAGCCTTTGCCTTCTTATTTCCTCTTCTGAGTGCCCAGGTGGGAACCAAAACCCATAAGGTCGCCGCTCATTATTGTGTGTTCCTCCACCAAAATCTACAAGACACAATGAAAAACAACTGTTATTTTGTTCTGTAATAGGAGAAAAATGCACATATATCCTGTAAGCCAAAGCATCACAACACAAAGGAGACAGGGAATTGAATGTTTTCAATTCTGACGGTTTCAGGGCAATTACAACTTCCAGAAACTGCTCTTAAAGACAGTCAAATAAAAAGAAAAACCAAAACCAGAAAACCCCTCCAAACAATAAAGCTACCGCCACCCAAAAAACCACCCCACCCCAACAACAAAACCAAAGCAAACAAGAAACCACAACCAAAAGAACATCTAACAAGTATTAACCCATTAATAATAACAACTATTAACAAGCATCCACATTTTTCACGATCCCTATTTACACAGTAAACTCCAGAATGTTAAAACTATTTCAGTGTCCTCAGCAGTTGCTTCTGGCAAAAGCAGCTTTTGTGTTTGCTTTTAGCACAGAGTCCAACATGTGCAGACCCACAGCAGATGCACACAGCTCCCACGCCCAGCTGGCAGCAGTTTCACAAGGGAAGGACACGTGGCAGCCCAACCATACAAACTGTAAGCAAAATAATCTGAGCAGCAAGAGCACCCCATGCCCCACAGTGCTGTGCCCTGGCACCCCAAGAGGAGCCAGGACAGGCTATTCCAGCAGCTCTCCAGAATTCACATCAAGGCACCCAGCAAAGAAACAATGCATGGTTTGGTAACACACAACAGCTCAGCTGAGGGGCAAAAATCACAGCCTGCCTTCTGAGCAGAATTAGTGTCAAGGATAAGCAAATTAGCTTTAAAGGTAATGAAACAATTGGCAATAAAGACTTCGTCACATTCAGTGTTTCCTAAACTTTCACCTGCCCCACACATGGTCAAAACTGCACTGTAATATGCTGTAGTTTAATAATTTATTTTTAAATCATCATAATTAAACTACTTGCATATTTTAAAAAATTCTTGTCAGTAGTGAAATTGTCAATTAAATATCAAGGTTTCTTATGAAAACATTTATTTTTCTATACACCATGCCAGATTAATTTTTAGTTAAGAAAACAGATACCACTTATACAGTTAAGACAAGTCCTTACAGAGTCCCCATAAAATATGCTCAACAATTCAAACATACATGTGCTTTAATAATCACTAGGTATAGAATGAGGTGTTATAAAAAAAATGAAAAATGCTCTTTTATATGCTGACCCAAAAATAAAAGGCTAGACAATATATTTTGAAAAGCTTTATGTTCAAGAGAAGATCTTATTTTACATCAAACAACACGAACAGTGAAGTCTGGATGTTTTAAATGCATGTATTTGTATCTGCATGTAGATATTTAAATTATCCTGTTACCTAAAATAGTTCCCTGACACCTTTTTTCTTTTAATTACAGCAGAAATATTAATGAAATAACACCTTTATCTTATCAAAATATTTATAAGCCACAGTGTTCAGAAATGGTAATTAGGCCACTGCTACTACTGAAACACCACCTGATGTCTGTGCAATAAACAAACACAGGCTTTTCAACACATCAGCAAAAAAAAAAAAATTAAAGACTAAAGGAGTCTAAGGTTGTATTTAAAGGATATGGAAAACTGCAACAACACCAGATGACAGACAAAACCAAAGGATATAGTATAACAAACTTAGAAGAAAACATTAACCCCTCCATCGCATATCCTACAATTAATTTTAGGTGAACTAGAACCACGTTCCGTGAATACAGAAGACTGAGACCCCATCTTGTCACTCTGTGCACGAGTTTCTTTCGTTACCAAAGTTCACAATTAAAGCACTTTGGACCAAAACAAGAAAATCACTGTAAATACAACAGATGTAACTAAACCTGTATTAATGCAATGCCACAGAAGTGTTACACCAAACATCCCCACTTGATTTTTCCTCTTCTCTGAAGTTATGACCTTATTTTTAGGTTAGGTAATAGGATCTACAGGACAGTTTCTGTAAAGAATAAATCAAGGTACCAAACTGTGAAAGTCTCGCTAGTAGAAATACACAATTAGGTCTAACACTGCCAGATAAGAGGAGTGCAGCAAATAAATAGCAGAAGTATTACAAAGCAGTATGTCTGTATTTCTTTTTCATGCCAGCTTTAGCTGCGTTAAAGAAGAATCTAGAACATTTCAGTTGAATAGCTTACCATTTTCAGCATCACCATCTGTCCCGGCACCAGTGAATGCGGTAGCCATACAAAAACCAAACCATACAAACATTTAAATGCCCATACAAAGAACAGACACTTCTCATCTCCAAAGAAACTCTTACTTTTGTCGAGGCTTTGCTGTAGAAGATAATCAAAGACAGCAGTAATCTCTTTTGAACCCAGCAAGTACCATACAGCTAGCCATAACAGAGAGCTCTGATCTGGATATTTGATCAACTGTCAGAACAACTTGCAACACTTGCTTGGTTTTCATTTATACCAGTTTTATATAAATTATCTCTTCCATAAATAGCATTGCCCTGCTAACTATGTTATAACAACAGAATATAATGGAAGTTCACTAACCCACACTTGGGTGTGCCACAGATCTCATAGTGTGCTCCATTGCACACCTGACTTGCTTTGCTTTTTAATGCAAAAACACCAAGGTTTAAAGTGTTCTGCGTGAGAAAATGGGAGTTCTCTTAGCTTATAAACATCCAATTTTTTTTTTCCACAGAATCTACGAGGTTGGACAAGACCTTTGAGATCAAGTCCAACCTATGACCCAACACCACCTCATCAAGCAGACCCTGGCACTGATTGCTACATCTAGTCATTTCTCAAACACCTCCAAGGATGGTGGCTCCACAATCTCCCAGGACAGCTCATTTCAAGCAGGTATTTTGGATGCATTTGGAATTAGAAGCAGCAAACTGGAGGGCAGCAAGAAGCCAGAGCCAAAAGCCCAGTGCTGCTCTACTCGTTTCATCTCTTCCAGCCCATGAGTAGTCAAGTCTTTAGATTTAATCAAACTCTCCTGTGATTTACTGAGTTGTACAGAGAATCCTAAGGAAAGGCAGTGCAGATGTTTTTCCTCCTTTCATACTTTGCAAGAACTAGGAGGCTCTCAGAAAGAGCTGAGACACGAAACACAGCATACCTTTTCAGTACTTTGTGTTTCACCAGAAGTCAGACAAACTACAATTGAATAGAAAATATAAAATGGCAAAACTGCTTTTATTCTTTCCTGTCCCTCCCTCTGCAAAATGCAGACATGCTATAGAGTCTGAGAGATCTGGCTTTTAGTACTTTTCACTGCCCCATTTTTTCCTACTCAGCTCCAAGTAGACCACATTCATTAGCCTTTGCTATTGTTTCTAACACAGCCCTTTGAGTTTCTGTCAATGTATGAAAAGAATTTCGTCATGCTATGAAGCAAACTATTCTTCCTGGTGCTGATGCCAATATGGCTCATCTACAGACCTGAATGAAACAAACTGGTGAAGAAGAGAAATGGAAGTAACTACTGTTTCTGTGCTGTGCTTTGGAACAGCTGACAAATGAAAAATCAAATTAGCAGGAAAGTAGCTGAGGGTAATGAATTGAGAAGGAAAGTAATGTACAATGACTCCAGATACAGCTGGATTGTTACAAGAGCAAGCCAGAACAATCTTGAACAGCTTCCCTCTCTCTTGTTTTTAAAAGGAGATGGTAAAATTGAGAAATACACTAAATCATTTCCTCACAAAAGTCTGGTAATTTGTTTTGGTTAGGAGAGGAGGTGGCTAAAGACTTAATCTTTAATCCCTTCATACTTGAGGATTTTTATATTTATTTTAATCATGCCTCAAAGTCTCATCTTTGCTGTATCCATATCACCAAAATAAACTTTTTTGAAATAATATAAATTGTTAAAACTATATTGGTAACATTTTTGGAAACCATCAATCACCGCCTCATAACCCAAAATCCTACTGCACACTCTGATCATCCGTTTGCTACAAATAATCAATGCTACAATGCAGAAGTAAGAGGATACAGTTGCTGCACCACTGCTGCACTTGATGCTCTTCTGCAAAGAATTAAGGGGATTAGTTTTAGAGCTACCTCCAGCTACCATTTAGCTGGACACTGAAATAACTAGAGGAGAGATGGCATAAAATAATATCACTGCATTTCCCAACCATTTAATAATTCTCCAGATGTTAATTCACCTAAAATGAGGCTAAACTCATTAACTGAAAATGGTGGATACAATAAATTAATTATGCCTTTCTTTCTCAAGTATTGGAATGAATTTACTATCCAACTCAAAATATCCTACATAAATATCCTACTTAACCTGTCCCTAGGCTAAGACAGACTGACAGCTATTCCTCTACTGAGCAGTAGGAAAGCTATGAATAACTTCAGTTAAAAGAAGAATTTCAGGTGGGCTGTATATTTATCATAATGTAATAGAAATATTTTGTTGAGCTGCAAATAGTAAGGTATCATCTTCCTTAGAAAATGACTGATTTATTTACTCAGACATAAAAAAATGTTTAGAACATAATTTTTAGAAGGGTCCCAATGAAAAAATGTAAACTATATACATAATCTGTAGAATTAATCCAGTGATAAACCACAGCTATAATAGTAAATTATGGGTAAGTCTAAAATTAGGAATATTCATTGACCTTAGTTTACCAGTAAAAAACATTCCCAGACGAAGTTTGTTAACATTTGCAAGAATTTTAGTATATAAAAAACCCCTTTGTTTTCCCGTTACTGCATTTCTGCTTGCCTAACAAAGACCCACGGCAACAAAGGAATTCTGAACAATATCCCCTTCCCACTGCCAAGCCTGAGAAACCCAGATGGACAGATGGAGACACCAATGCACACTGGAGCCACTCCCCAGCAGCTCCCACTTTCTCCAAGGGTAAGGGATGCTTTTGTGCAGCCCACACACAGCCCCTTCTAATGATGCCCACAGCTGGGAAGCAGAAGTGCTGCTCTTCAGCAAGGTGACCCTGCCAAACCCATTGCCAAAGGAACCACTTTTGTTCCTTTATTAACAAGTTCAAGTAAGTGAAGAGAAAAAAAGTATTTCCAGAGACCACTGAAGTCAGAGAAAAGACTCCCATTTTTATCACAGAGTCTTGGATCTAAACACCAAGAACCATATGCAAACCATGCCTTTAAAACAGGTGTAATTTGTGTGTGTGTGTATGCAAACCATCTCTGGCTACATCCAAGATTTAACTATTTTTAGCATTTTCCTCCTGTTTTAATTGTCTTCAGCAGTTGAAACATTTGCAAGAAGGAAACCATCCAAAAGAATTGGCAGTACCTTCAAGCGTATTTGCATAGTTAGGAACTCCTGGAAAAAAATACTCAGCATTCTGTATACATTTCATCATGGAAATGTGAATAAATTCTTATCTCAAAATCTGTTGTAGCAATAGCAAGAACCTATGTCACCAACTATGTCACTGTCACTGGCTCACTGTGGCCAAATGAGTGAAGGAAGCCAACCCTTTAGGCAGTATTTCCAAAAACACTGCTTTACAGAACTGGTCTCTACCCCACAGTATTTCAGAGGTGCTAACTGGTCGTGGAACTGGTTTGAAAGAGAAACCGAAGGTGAAAGGCTCAGTGGTGCATCTTACTTTCTTGGTCAACTTTGATCACCATTGTAAAGAGAATTGGTAGTTTTTGGTTCTAATTTTCAACAAACCTCTTATCCTACATCAACCACTGTATTTATAAAGAGACACATGGAAGAAAATTCATTAACTATTCGTAAAATAATTCTGACTACGCTTCTTGTAGCAAGTGGTCTGCTTCTTACACTGGTACCAACACTTTCTGTGTGGAAATGATAAAAATTCAATGATTTATTTTCCCAGCAATTTGCTTAAGAATGTACTGGTGATCAGAATCATAGAGCACAGCTTCAGTTTCAGAAAAGTATTTAGAACATGAGCTCTACTTTTCCAAGAGGTGCGTTGGGTACCATACCCTGAATTTTAAAAAGAACCAACCAAAAGGAAACCCATCACAAAAGTTGCATCGAATTCTCAAAGCCTAAGTCCTAGCATATGACTTTATGAAATGTATTTCAATCTGATACAATGCACTGCATATTTGAGCACATAATCTGTTTTAAGGTATTTCTGCAGAAAACCACCATGTTCAAGCACAGTGACTGGCACTTCTGTAACTGCAGAAAGAACAGATAACACCAATTGTAATATAAGAATGGAACTTATGTTATCAAACTGGAGAAATGCTGTATATCTTTTTCCAATCTCCCATGGACTGGGCACATTTCAAAGACTACAATAAAAAGTCCTGTCTCAGTAGCAGCAAACAGAAATGGGAACCCTTCCAGAGAACAGAGAAACCAGATGCCCAGGTATTTCCTAACTGCTCCAAATAACTCTGACCAGCCCATACCTGGCCATCTAAAAGCTTTTGAGTGGAAAGATATTTATTTGTTTGGTTTTAAATTAAGACCAAGAAATGCATAGACAGTTCATGAAAAAATGTAAGAGGACTGTCTATACCTGATACTTGTAGTTATTTCTGTTCAATCACAAACTATAAAGATTATCACCTCCATGTTTAAAAAGCTTAGTCTTTAGTGCAGAAACACAAGCTTGCAAAGGATTCTTAACATTATTAATACCAAAAGTCAGACACTAAGAAGCTCAACTCACCAAAAAACCCAACACCCACCACAACAAAAATCCAAACCCACATCCCACACTAATGGAGATATTTCTTCTGAGCAGAATAGCAAGCAAACAATAGATCAGAGACTTGGTTATACTGGGGTTACATTAAGGGTGGCTGGTAATACCAGCATTAAACAAAAATGTCAGCCATATATTTGAACTTCACAGTAAATATCCAAGGCCATGACTTTTTAAAATCCAAAATTATTTTCTTAAGTAAAGGAAGAATTATTGCAATTTAAAACCAATATAAAATTATGAGAATAACAACAAAATTTTTTAAAAACCCCAAACCAAACTAAACTAACAAACTCGGGAGAGAAAACCAATTAATGCTGTTTAAATGGTTTCTTGTTTGAGGCAACAACATAACTACAACTGGGAATAGAACAAATGTAAGTAGCAGTTCCTTTCAGCAAATAGACCTAAATCATGAAAATAGTTTGATAGTCTTAAAATTCATGCCTCCATAGATCTCAAACAAGACTAGCAATTTCTTTTCTTGCACTAGACTCTAATTATTATTATAATGGAAATTTTCAGGATACTGCATAAAAACAGGTCTGCAGCTCAGGAATGCCTGAACGTGGAATAAACAGAAATACTGTATCTTTAGGGTGGGTTTAGATAACCCATGCATGAGTTTAGAGAACAGTATCTACTGAGCTTAAATTCAACGTGTGTCTTAATACAAATTAGTTTTCAGTTGTGGACAACAGCTGATACCAGGAAATTCTGTATTATGTCACTGATTCTTTTATTAACTTAGCAGGATACTATCACAGCAATTTATAAGAATAAATCAACATTCTAAATCCATAATGGTACATTTTGTGGCCTAAAAGACATAATAAATGTACATGTCCAACTAAGGATGAAAAAATATTCATAATCAATTGAAATTATTGGAGTACTCTGTTGTCCAAGTTACAGAGCAACTGTGATGGTTTAAATGTCACAGTTGGGAGAAAAAATTATTAAGAGAACCCTAAATTGATTGTGGTACCTTCTATTACAACCTATTTCAAATTACTTTATGTATTTTTTTGTCATGTTAAGTACCTGTTTCATCATCCATGTAATTGCAAGACCCTCTGAACGTTCATGCTTTAGGGAAAACGTATCATGTTCAAAGGATAGTGCTCATTCAAGCTAATTATTTTTCAAACCAACTGACAGGGAAGAATATCCTAATTGCCCATTAGCACAGTAAATTTCATCTCATCCTTTGTGTCCCTAAAACAGGTGTGATCAATGACATGCTCTATATTATGTTCTTTGTGAAAGAGGACATCTGCCTATAGGCAAACTGAACACAGCTTGTTTAAGGAAGTATTTTGAGAGCTCAAACCCTAAGTCTTGCTTGTCCAAACTAAAGTGCTCCAGCAGGTAGGAGAAAGAGGTGCAAAATAAAGTAAGATCTCTACAGTTGATCACACCAAATTATACTGGAAACAATGTACAGTGAGAGCTCTTCCTGCTCCACTCGCCTGCGAGGCTTAAAAACTGCAACCAGCACTGACACCAGGCACAACCAGTGCTAAGAAATGCTGCTCTTGGCAGGGAAGTTAAAAGTGAAACTCAGTTTGCCACAGCAATCTGTAGTGTTGTATTACTGCAATTCATTCTTGTGTTTCATCAAAGGACATTCTCCAAAAAACATTACCCTCTTATGGCACAAAACTTATCCTTGTTCAAAAACAAGCAGACAAAAAATACATACTTACCTGGAGTGTTGTGGATTATTTAGGGCTACAAATGAAAGTTGCAGATAATTCACACTGATACATTAAGGCTTTTAAAGTACATACTGTCTACTTACATTATCTTAATCTTACCATTGTTATTAGTATTCTGTTTCCTTGGTAGTTTCAAAAAACTCCACAAACATGGCTTATTCTTGCAAGTAATATATCAAACTGCTTAATATTAAAAGCTTTGAGGGGTTTCTTTCTCAAACTCAATGTTAAAAATTACGCAAAACATCATCCTAAAAAGACAGTAAAATAGTCAGTATCCCTTACAATAAGGCTCATTTTATACCCATTCCTTCCCAAAATTACAAGATATGTCCAAAACTAAGTCATGAGGAATACATTTTGTTTTCCCTCCCGAGTTCCTTTCAATATAAATCATAACTTAGAGATAAAAATGCAATAAAATGCCTACCTCTTTCATTAAGACTGTTTAGCACTGCCCTTTCAAGCTGTTCTTCTTCAGTGAGCCCACCTGTATAATCAAAGTAGCTCCTTGGAGCTCTGTATTGATAATCTGGATAATAGCCATAATACTCTGTAAAATGAATCAAAAAATAAAATAAATAGCTGCTACTCAGCACGTGTGAAATCAGATATTATCTTCTTGCTATCTTTCTTCCACAAATTATTTTAATTCGGGAAAGAAAAAAATTAGTAGGGTTCAATTATTTATACAATATATGCCATGAATTAACTTCTAATTTACAAAGCCACAGCACGGTAACAGGAGAGAAAAAAACAACAGAAAAAAGATGGACCAAGCATCTCAATTTTTCATAATTGTTGTAGTGTCATAGATTTGCTATTATTAAGAAGTTTCACACAGAAATTGAAAGACAGTTTTCATCATCTCCTTTTAACATTTAGTTGCAAATACCTGGATGCCTTACTGGTATCACTAGAAAACAGGTACGGTTCAGGCTTTTTCTCCCCACCTCTCTTTCCCTCTTCCCCCATGCCCATAAACCAATGCCATCATGAATTCCAGTCATCTCTGGACCTAGAGATTCCTGCAAACTCCTGCAGTGCTGCATACAGCTCCTGCTGTGCTCTCGCACAGCTCAATCTGCCCTGCAGAAAGCCACGAGAGCACAGATCTCATCAGTGTCCCACTCACTGCTGCTGCTGCACTGCTGGCAGCCAGTCACTTCTGGCCACTTGCAAAGCTGGCCAAAGCCAAGCACAAGCCATCACCCACCCAAACACATGGGATCCAAAAGGAAAAAAAATTACTTGGCTAGAGAATTGAGCAAGACTCTCTTCCTGTTAACAACATGATCCAATCTTGCCTGAGCACAGAAAACTTAAGCTGAGAAAAATTAGGGAAAAAAGTCCCCTTTTCAACTGAGCAAAACTACAGAGAAAAGTCCTATTTTTCTATTCCATTTTTATATTTTCAAAATACAAAGCTTTTGTGACTATTTTAATTTCCACACAGCTGAACAAGGGATTTTGAAGAACCAAAGTACAGAAAGGTTGCCAGTTTCTTCCAACTGACAGAAAATTATACAAAGGTTTTTCAAAATTAGGAAAGTGGAAGTATTTTTGCATGAAACAAGTACAGCAAGCCATTTCCTTTTTCTTCAGATTATTAGCATCAATGATAGTCTTGTGTCCTCTCATTGTTTCTATCAATTCCAGGTGAAACTTGCAAAGTTTCTGTGGTTAATAACAAATACAGATGACAAAGTGAGGACAAATAAATAATTTTTTTAAATGACTGTGCTAAAGAAAAATACCACAAGCTCTAGAACCTTTAGACAAATAAAACCAGTAATACTCTCTCTTGAAAGTTATATGTGAAAAGCAGGAAAAACCGAACAGAGTAACTGCACAAAATTCTACATAAAACTACATATATATTCCTCTGTATTTGCAAATATCCCTACATTGATTTTATATACACATGTATGTGCACACAGATGTATGTATACACCAATACATTATACACACACATTCTGTTCCAAATTTTTTTTTGTCTTGGAACATACAACTGAGATTAAGAGATTTTACATCTCTCTCTGCAGTGAGACCTGACTGAGGGACAGCATGTAGCTGTTATGTCTATTCACTTGGGATGCAATCTTCACATACTCCTGTCATTCTCTTCTGCTTTATATAATCTGAATGAAAATTTTCTCAGCTACAAATTTATTTTCTGGAGGCTTCAAAACTGCATGCAAGAAGAGTGTAAAACCCTGGTACTAAAAGCAAGAAATTATCTGATGAAAGCAAAAGGATGCTGTATCTTAGGTTTGTTCTCCTGCTGTAGCTTTTTCTGTGTTTTATATTTCACACTGCCAGCGAGTTTTAAGTGCTCAGAAAGCTGTAACCTTTTATTTTAAAATGAGACACAGTTTGGTAACATTGACATGTTCAAGGTCTTCCTATTAAGCAAAATAAATGTCCTAATACTTTATTCATGAACTGCACTCAGAGAAAACCTAATTCAACTACTAAATACTAAATGTGTTAAAATTACACTTAAAACCTTTTTTCTTCTAAAGCTATTTCCTTGTACTGGTTCAGAAAATCTTTTCTGACCATAACTTCATCTATTTTTCTACTTAAATCACTATTTAGAGGCACATAGTAAGAAAGCAGCAATGCCAGAAAGTGAAAATCTAATCAAGATATGCATCATTAGCCTATGACACTAGACTGAGTTTTCTTAATTCACAGACGGCCAAATTTATTCCATGTATCACACACCAAGCAAAAGGTTAAATCTTCCATTAAGACTTCTGCAAATAGGATGAAAGACAATTACAAAGTATATGAACAGGGAATGAACATAACAAATATATATTTTCTTAACCGCAGTTATAAGTCATTTTAGACAAATGAATTTAGTACAAAGAAAAAATTAAATAGTTACATCTAAAGGCAAACTTGGAAGACAGGATAATTCAGGTTAACTCTCTCCATCTCTCTTTTGTCCAAAAGAACTCAAAGTAACAGCTTTTGGGGACTGCCCAAAACATGCAAAAAAATCCCAGACTTCCTTGTTGTCAGCATACTAAAGCTTCCCCCTCCCTCCCCATCACGGCAGATCTACTACATGAAATCTCTTCCATTTTCCCTACTTAAAAAGAGCTGGAAAAGCAAACAGAACAGGCTATTCAGAATCTATCTGCTCCTCCTCCACAAGGGTGGTCTTGTACACCCACCCAAGCTCTCAGCAGCTGGTGTTTGTACAGTGGCTGTAACAGATTACAGAGTTTAAATGTCAAGTACAAACTCTTATCTTCATTTGCTATTAAAGTACTTTTTCCAATATAAATCTTTCAAGTTCCCATCCAGCCAGCTACTCTGGGATACTGCAAGTAGGTTTAGTATCTGTGATTAGCTGGGCTGGGCAGCACCTGTAGCTGGGTGAACACCTTGAACTGGGCTGAGATTACCAGCCATGGGAACAGGTAATTTGTGCTTGCTGCACATGCTGTGTTCACCTCTCATTTCACTTCACAGCAGTAATTCTGATTTATTTCTTTACTGGCATTTAGATCAAATGTTTTTTGACTTAAGAGTAATCAAAGTAAATCAGAGTAATGAAAATCCTGGGTAAATATACTTTTAAGTTGGAACAATCCCTGTTGCTGTTGTTGAAGAAAGCAGGCTAAGATCGTTTGTTTAGGAATTAAAAACCAGATGTTTCAAAAATATTCAAGGGCCCAGAATCCTGCTTGTGGGAATTATTAAATGTAATAATAAAACTGGAGATAGATCATGGAAGACAAAATCCATCAGGGAGAATAAAAGCAGCTATAAACTTGGCTCAAAGTAAGCACATCTCAATTATAAATGACTACACAAAATAAAAAGTCTTGCATGACTAAACATCACAGAACAGCAGGAATGATCAAACGTGTGAAATAGTTTTCTTATAAGCAACCAGACAGACTTCAGCTTTCCAAAAGGAGGGAAAATACGACCGTTTTGAGTATAGGACTGAAGCCTAAAAATCCACTAAGGAAGGAAGTACATAAAGAATGACGGTTTAGCCTTCCTCCCCAAAGGAGAATCAATATGTATCAAATGAAATTAGCAGTTAGCAGGTTCAAACCAAACCAAAAACTAGAAACAAATCAAGAAACCAACTCTGAGCCTTTTCTGATGATGTAGGTGCTAAAAATGTTCCTGTCGATTCAAAGAGCTTTTGACAAACTGACAGAAGAAGGATCCACCACAGGCTATTAAAGACAAAATCACCCCATAAAACTTTCTGCTGAGAACATCTTTAAGCTACAAGCCACTGAACACTGGCAGGTATTGGAGAGAGTTATCACTATGTATTTATCCTGTTCTTCCAGCAGATGCCTAGGAAAGAGCATAAATCACTGCAGGAGATAAGAGATGCCAGGATATGCATCCCTTAGCTCAGATTCAACACACAGAGCCCTTCTCCCAGCCTCTCCTGGCTCTCACAGACAAGGACTCCACCTATTATTTCTGTACACTCCACACAAAATGACTCAGTGTTCTGCAGGAGAAGTGAATCAAATGTGCTTCGCTCAGTGTGCCACCATTCCAACTATCTGTCTATAAACTGGAGATGGCCTAAATTCAGTCTGGTGAGGATGGGCTTTTTGCATGTAAATTACTTCATTTACAAAGAGTGTTCAAAGGAAGAAGATCCTTGTCAGAAGGGAAAAACCACCCTAGAATGCAACAGATAAATCTGCCAGATGAGGGCAGGTTTACCAATGTCCAAAAGGCTGCTTTCAGTAGACACGCTTTCCCCACTGCTACACCTTGTGCAAAAGGGATGATACTTCCCTGAGGTAGCATTTTAGGAAGTCATGACCTTAATTTGAGGCTTAAGCCTCTTGTACAAAATCCAGCCATGCACTTGCCTGAAGACGAAAGGTGACACATGCCCAAAGAATGTAAGTTAAGCAAGTATACACGTGCAGAATATTTTGTATACTACATATATTTCCATTTATATAGCTCTCCTATAGGTTTTTCTAATCATTAGCAAAAGCTATTTTTAAAGTTTTTGTTTAAGTGGACGAGAATACTTACCTGAATAGTAGTCCCTTGGCCTGTCAGGCTCAGTGAAGAAAGAAATGCCAGCTAAATAAAAGAATAATGCATATACTGTTAGAATAACCATATTTTCTTCACAGAATACAAAATTCAAATTTAAAGTACCTTTCTTTAAGAGTCTGTTTCATAAGATACAAGCAGGAAATCAGTCATGGGTATCTGAGGACTGTTCTGGCATCAGTGAGAGAATATACTCTTGCAAGCTTGTATGTTGTTCCTTGGTTTATAGTAGTGTGCCGTGTTCAAGCAACATATCCATGTACACAAAAAAATGCAAACCAACCTATAATGGTCTCCCCAGAACACATCATGAAGAATTTCTGCACTGAGAGTGTTCATAATTAATAATGTTTAATGCACAGAAAACTGAGGACTGGAGCAACACTGCATTATTCCTGCTTTGTTACATTGGAGAAAATGAATGACCCACGTACTGAACACAGCTTCCTGCAGCTCTCAGTCACACAGCAACCTGGACAGCAGCAGGGTCTCCAGGGCAGGTTTCCCTAACAGATCTGTGAGGTTTATCACTAACTCCCAGAGAAAGCCAGTTTGGCAGGGACCTCAGAAGGTCTCCAGACCAGCTCCAAATCAGAGCAGGGTCAGTAAGGAGATCAGAGCAGGTTACCCAGGCAGGGCTGTATGTTGCCCAGCCCAAGGCTGCAGGATGCTGAAGCTGCCCTGGCAGCAGAGCTGATGCTCGCCTGTTCTATAGCCATCAGGCAGCTCCCCCACGGCACAGAATCATGCAAGGGTAACCTTTAACTAACGGGACATCTGACGTCTGTTCCCTCCAGCAAGGCAGGAAATCTGATGCTCTGGTGTCTGTTCTTCCCTTCCAGCTGCTGAACATACATGACTTACAGACTATCCCCAAACTGTGATCAAACCTCCAGAGAGAGCATACACATTTGAACAAATAATTCCCCACCATACAAACACCGTATCTGTGCTCAATTTGATGGAACAATCATGAATAAACTACTCAACCTATCAAGTAGTCAGACATAATAAGCCAAATATTCTGCCAACCAGCCCCAGCACAGCTCTCATGCCAGGGCTTAGACTTCCAATTAAAACACTGATATTTATGGGAGTGTTCATTTAAAAGTCTGCAGGACTGTATTTAAAACAATTTTTAAGACTAAAGATGCCTAAAGATACAATCTTTAAAAAAAAAAACCAAACTATTTCTACAATATGAAAAGCTGTAATAACACATAGATGGAAAGTTTGAGAAATTCCAGTAACAATTTCTTAAGCATCCCACCACCTTTTTCAAACATCAGAGACTTCCATTAGAATGGAAACAAGCAGCAGAAATCGAGATGGAAACATTTGGTTCTGGCATATGTTTATGGCTTCACCACACTTCATCTGAAGTGACATTTTCATTGAAAGATTATGCTCTAAATAAATACTTAAAAAGAAGGGTAAAAGGCTAAAAATACCTCAAAGTCACATTTATTCTTAATTGTTCTTATCCCTATTTAAGAAAAAAATTTGAATTTTTTCTTCTGCATCTGCTTTAATAAAATCAGCATATCTTCAATTGTCTAAAAACTTGCTGGAATGGGCTGAATTTCTATAAGCAAGACTTGCTGAATTTTAAAAATAAGTGTTTCTTATGCAGATTTTGTAAATTCAACAAAATTACATACCTGCACAGGCTTGCATGATCTTTTTCAGAGGTCCCATAGTGTACATCAATCCAACAAGAATCCCTGCCAGATGCCCAGCAAAAGAAGTCCTAGAAAATAAAGAAATCTTGTGAGTAATGGAAAGGGAGACTTTTGCTCTTAGGGATACAAAAGGGAAAGTGCAGAATTTCTTGTAAAGAGAAAGTCCCTGAGACTTCCCTGAGAAAGTCCTTGAGTGCTTGAGACCAAGCACAGAGAAACTACCTGCCTGCAAGGATATAATGCCAAGTATTTTTGTAACTACCTTAAAATTGGGAGGAATACACAGTTACAGAAAAGTATTTAACAAATATCCCGAAAAAAATAATTGGAGACATCATTTTAACTGCTTGTTTAAAGGACAGAATATGCTTTCCCTCAAAGCATTTAAAAACTTACCAAATGAGTACACTGGTTTTAAGCTTTAAAGAAGTAACTTACATTGTAATGTCTGGGTAGATGTCACCAAAACAATTTACAGTTCTGAAAGCACACATACAGTACTTTCTACTGCATTATCAATGCAATCCTACAATTAGTCTGAGATAAGCATGAATGCAGATCCACTGCAATCTTTGTAATAAACTGCCTTCAAAACTGAAAGAACAATTGAAATGCTGAGATCCAAATTATTTTCTATGCATACCAACAATTTATTCTAAAAGTATCATTACCATTTGTATACAGAATGAAAAGGCTCTGGAACCTTTTGCAAAATCAACCCAGAATCATGTATTTACAGTAAATATATGGAGATTAGCTCCACTTATTGCCATGACTATGGGGTACTCTATAAATTCAAAAATCAATTTTCAGCATTGAAACTAAAGAGTTAAACTCTTTTGTGTTTGAACAGGTTTAAACATAAATTAAGAGAAAATCTTCTGAATTTAAGCAGATGTAAACACTAGTTGCAAATTTTTCACCTCAATTATGAAGATACAGAAGCCAATACACCAAACATTGAAATTTCCTAGTATGTGCAATTAGAAACAAGTCATTTACACAGGCTGTCAAAAAACTTAAATAATATGAGCTAAAATGAGCCTTTTTTCCTTTTTAAAGTAGAAATGAAACCTCTGTTTAATGTACAAAGTGTAATGTTTGCATCAATTTTTACATTCAGGTCAGCAATCCGCAGGAGTTATACAGATGATGATGGCACAAGTGCTCAAGCCAAGACAATTTCCAGGCATCAGTGGTAAAAGGAGACAGGAAAATGCTCATGTCACTAGAGGGAGGTAAAGATCAAATCTAAATTCACTCTTTTGCCATCTACTTAACCACAAACTTGTATCCTGCCATGGAGAGCTGCAGTTCTCCCTCATCAGTAACCAACAACTCTTGTAAGAGTAACACATTAACGATGATGTAAACATTTATAGGTAAAAGTTAAAAAATAAAGTATCTATACAGTATCTATAAGGGACTAATTTTCCAAATAGATTTTTCTGGAATAGATCTCTCAAATTCAGGGAAAATGCATGCCTGGCCTAGAAAAATGTGTGACCTCAGAAAATTAAAAATACTTAAAAACGACCTACTCTAGAAATCACCAACGTGATATTGATTCACCCCAGATATCTGCCCAGTTCTGGAAGAGGCACAGATTAAACAGAAAGTAACTTTACACATATATATTCTTCCATTCAAGCAAATAATCCCAAGGACCTCTAAGCCAAGCCTACATCTCAATATCCTTACCTTATGGAAAGTGAAGATTAGAAGGATACCGAATACACTTTAAAATTTTTCCAAAATAAAAACATTAATGAGAAAAAAAAATTACACACCAGTAAACTCCTAAATCCTCTCCTAGCACACAAATCAAAGCTTTCAATAGGCTCAATATTACTTCTGGATCTTTCATTGGTTATGGATTCTCAGGTGAACCTGCTACACCAGCCCATTCAATAAGGCAGGTCCAAATTTACTGCACGGCTGACTGGACAGAATTCTGCCCCAATTACTGACCTCTTATGTATCCAAAACTAAATTATGCAACTTGGTCTACCAAAGGAACCAGTTAAACATACACTTCAAATACTACAACTTGCCCTGAGCACACAGATGAGCACGTAAGAGCAATGCTGTGAGAGCTAAAATTGTTATGTTTCATTGCAAGGCAGTTGGCAGTTACTAATTACACATGTTGTGTTCTAGGACATGAATTTCTGGAGATCACTACTTGTTTTCTGTAGCCCCCACTATCATTTAAGTGCTGTGAAATTGCCCTCTGTAGAGGTCACTGCAGAGATTTAGATGAGGCAGCAATCTAAACTTCCATGAAATTGTGAAACATTTTTTGATATTGTTTCTGGACTTTCTATCCACTCTCTACTCAGAGACATTTCTACAGTAATGCAACTGAAAAAGAACTGCACCCAACCTCTGAAATCACGTTTTTCCTCTACCATAAACAGTGTGATATGGTTTTACTTCATACATAACACTCTTTCACTATTCTTTAATAATAAACAGGATTGTTAAACATATCACCAAATAAAAACCATGTTCAGCTAGAAAAACAGTTCACATTTTTCAGAAAAATGTTTTTAATGCACTGAAAGCTTTAGTTTTATATTTGTAGCAATACCATGCAGCTCACAAATAAAACTGCATTTGGGCAGAGAATTCTTCTGTCTTTAATCCTTGTTGCAGTCAATTGAGCAGCCAGGCATAAAGCAATAAAAGCAGTGTTTAACCTAAGCAATATTTGAATTCTCCTTCTGCTCCAGGAAATCTATCTGTTTATCACAGTATCTGACAAGGAACATCTCAGTATTGCTGGGCTCTTTTTTTTTTTTTTTAAATCTTTCTGAAAAGTGGGAAATTGTATATCAACTGTGATTTGCTAGTTCATAGGTTTTGTATCTATATTTTGCAGGTATTCTCCAGCGTGATGCACAGTTACAAAATATTACACAGGAAGATAACTGATTTTCAAATAGGATTACAAAAATCACCTGCCAAAGAAGAGCAAGGCCCTGCTCTCACAGAGGTAGGGGCAGATGAACTCTTCTGGCACAGAGCACACAGGGAAACTGAGGGAGATGACCAGCAGCACTGCAGGACAGTGACACTGCACAAAATTTGCAGAATAATGGATGATAATTTTATCATTAATTAGAAGTGACTAAGCCAGAGTGGGCTAGGACAGAAATGGCAAGCCAACAGCAGAATGCTGCTCAGCTTACAAAGCCCTTGGCACTACGGTGTAGTAGCTCAGTCACCTCATTGAAAAGGCACATCCCTTTTCCTTGTCCATCAGCTTTTGTTATCTTCCCTCAAATACTCAGTTACACCTTCTGGGAACAGTATTGAAGGTTCTTATTTAGAGATGTACTCAAAACAGAGATTTTTAAGGAAAAAGCAGACTGCAGCCCCAACACGGCACTGGGATACCAGCTAACACTACTCACACTTCATGATACATCTCTAACCACTCAAGACAGCCCAAATCTCTTCTCCTTTCTTTGAAATATTAAATGCACTTACCCTGGGGAGATTAAATGAATAGCCACCAGCTCCACCCAACAAGCATATTTACTGGATATAGGTAATCCAAAGACACTGCTCACTCTTCCTGGATTATAATAGTTGTTTAGAACTTTCAAAGCAAACAAGACTCCTGAAAACAAGAAGAAATCACATGAAGAGAGAAGTACTTGTGCACAACTAATACAGAAATGCAAACAATTTGAAGTACCATGCAGTTTCAAAGCACCATGAAGCATACTGCTGCATGCCAGAACAACAGTTCTGTTTTTTCAGTGATACCTTTCAGTGACTTAAAAAAAAAAAAGATACAAAAATCACATATTTGTGTAACAGCCAAATCTAAGTTGATTTTTAACGTGCCTGCTCTCTGTAGGTATTCAGGTATTCAAAACTATACAAACATAATTTAAAATGGGAGCTCTAGTTGAAATAATTGACAAAATTAATGAACTGAAAAAAATGTTCTGAGTTGAGAAAAGCTGCTACTGAAAACAAGACAAACAAAGACGTGTAAAGCTCAACAGTAGGTTCAAATTCTGAATTAATGGAAAATCATCTTACACATACTCCAGAATCACTCGGTTCTGAAAAAAAAGTAAATAAATCACCTTTAATCACAGTAAATAATCATTTATTTCTAACTGACTGCAACTGTTTCATCATGCAGCCACCAGCTGATGTGATGGAATGAATTCAGAGAACTTATTGGAAGTGTTATGAAAAAGTCCCACTCAAGAGAAAGCTCACAGTGGTCTGAAAAAAACCCTTGAAAAATGAACAAGTAAAAGTTTTGACATGGACACATCAAGGCTGGCACAGGCAGCCAAACCCTTCAGAGAAAGACACTGCACTCAGGGCCTCTACAGCCCCCAGAAAGGCTGGTATTAGAACTGGGCACGTCTTGTTACCAAAGGGGGTTGACCAAAAAATACCTGGAGGACCACAAGGGCAACTCCCAGGATGTTCCAGCTCAGACCAACCAGAATATCACAAGGAATCCTCAGAGATGTTGAAGCAGCTTTTTTAGAGGCTGAAAAAGAGGGCTTGCCTTCTAAGGCTAGGTCTCAATAACAGTAAGGAAATCCCCCACTTATCCAGAAAAGCAGGGCTACTTCTCCATTTGACTGCAGACTTTTGTAAAGAGAAGGACTTTACGGACTTGAAACTGATCTCCTAAAGGAGAAGACAAGACCATTAGAAAGAAGATGACCAAAATCAGGTGTTTGGATGTTGCTAGCAGAAGGAAATCTAGGGGAGTCTCTCCAAAGAGAGGCATGAGTAATTTTAAACTGATAGGCTTTTCTAGAAGCCACCTGATGAGCGTTATTGACGTCAGAAAATTAGGAGTTCAGACTTCAATTAACTAGTGATATTACAAAGAAAATGCAATTCCACCAGGATGATGGTATTTTCATGTTCTCAGGTAAAGTCCCGGTCAGTCACAAGAACTGAATTATATAATGTTCATACTCAGAGTACATGCTTTAAACAGAAAAACAGGATAACCTTACTGACATGACAATCATACATATATACAGATGTACACCTATCCACTTTCTGCAATTAAATAATTGTTATGTAGCAACTATACATACTATTTTTACACAGGTAAATCTGACCAACTCTGTGTCTTACCTGAAAAACCTACTCCACAATTCATTTCATAGGAAGGATCATCCAGAACTATCACAAGCAGGAGTTCCAGCACCATGTAAACTATTCCAATCAGCAGTGAAAATACTGCAATTATGTAGGCAAACCATATGCTCTTAAGCTTTCTTTCCAGCATTATGCCCTTCCAAAGCATGGAAATCATATTATAATACAAATGCCAATCATCTGCATGGTGGAAAGGAGCGAGCAGCAAACGCTGCCAGTTCTTTCTGTGGACAGCTTCATTTACACTGAGACACACTTCAGACAGCGGCCTCACAGGATTCAGAAAGAGAAAAATATTCAGTACAAGTACCCCAAGGGTAACAGAAGGAATGTTCTGGAGTCCAACTTGGGAAATTTGATAAAGCAGCAAAAGCAGTCCAGCACTGACTCCTCTCTGCCTTCGTTCCATTATTACTTCTTATTCAAAGAAATGTGAAGATTATTCTGATTTCCTGTCTTCTGCTCAATTCCAAAACCATACAAGTTTTGGAAGTTCTGAAAGAAAGAAAGAAGATAACTTGTTATATACATATAGGGGTGTTTTAAAGCTCATCACTGTTTGTTGGAGTTTTCTAAACACAAAAAATTCATCAAGGTAATCAGCTGAGACCTTTTATATATCAGAACAAAAATTCAAGTAAGGAAAAAAAAAAATCAAAATTTGTAAACTGAAGTCAAACACAAATAAAAGATATTTATACAGATAATCCAGACAAACATTGTGAGAAAAAAGCAGTCTGCAACCTCTCTTTCACATCCCTGGACAGGCTTTACTTAATCCATAAAATACCTGGGTGTTCTAGACATCTTCTCATTAATACTGATTCACTCAATAATTAAAATTTCAGGAAAGAAAACAGTTTAAAATTCTACTCTAGAGTCTCAGTTTCCAGGATTCCTATCTTTGCTACATATTTTAATTTTTTTAATGACGATTTTTCCAACTTTTACAAATATTCAAAACAAGCTAACCTTGAAAACTAAAAGCTACAATTTCAAAAAAGTAACAGAGACACAGCTAAGTACTCCTCCATGCAGTTTGAAAATTTTAACTGCTTTCCTAGGGATTAGGATAAGAAGTTTAGTTTAGAAGTATGCGACGGAGAAAACTATAGGAGGAGATCATATACAAAACCAGCATATAAAATTTATGGAGCTTTAACAAAATTTTTAGTTTCTGCTCTATTTATGCCAGAAAAAACCAGGGGATTAAAGAGAGGTACAGAAATAGATCAGGCAAGAAACAGAGTTACTCTGACAGGAACTGACAAGAGAGGAGGGAAGAAGCCACACCGGACAACGCAGCACAGGGGGACGTGGAGTTCCCAGAGCGTGGAACCACCTGTGGAAGACAGGAAGAGACCCAGGATTTCAAGATGGTTCCAAGGGCTGCCCCAACTTAGCCAGTCCTACTTTTACTTCTGAAAACTCTGCAAGGTGGCCCAACAACAGCACAGCCTCCTCTCCCCTCCAGGATGCCCCTTCTTTGCAGAACTACTGAAGATACACAACACATTATTCCACGTGTAAGTATCAGTTATGTAGAACCAGCAAAACACAATTACTCTTCAAAACTCTGCCACCAGGTGTTGTGATAATCTAATTCAGCTGTACCTCTTTCCCAGAGGTCTTTTTCTACTTAGCTGAAGTAACAGGCCAGAGCCATGACTTTACAAAGGCAACAAGGCCTCCATTTTATAAGGTTTTACCTATGTGCAACAGCCAGGTTTCAAATGAAACTGCCTGAAATACTGAGATACATACAAAATTTTACAACATTCCATTAACCTTCCCCATTATGTCTGTTAGGATTTACTAAGCTTCACGTTTCTACAGACCACTGCTACACCTGCAAACACTTTACCAAACATTTATATTTAGGTATTCAGAGTATTCTTAATAATTTGATTTGGTTGCATTCCATGAAGTCAGCGAGCACATGGAAAAGAAGGAAAGCACCCCTGGAGGATGTTACCCAGTAACAGCAAAAGGACCTGGGAGACCTGCACAGGGTGGAACATTAAAGATGACCGGGTAGTGGCCAGCCTACCTTCTCTGCTTGTCCTGAAGTGAGAGGAGCATGTAGTTCCATGCTAGTTCACACACAGAATTAATGAATGCCACTTCTTATAGTTAAGTATTCTAATCTCTGCATTTATCTTTAAGTCACATTTATGCTTATTACAGCAGTTTAGGAGAACAAAAAAACCCCTTTTTTTTTAAATCCTCAAAACAACTGCAGTAAGCCATAACGCATGTAAAACGCATTTGCTACGTTACAGTGAAAGTCACTGCATTTTTCCCGCATTATTATCTTGGAGATGCTACATAATGCCTGAGCCTTGTCCAAAACAGAGTGAAAACAACAGAAATGTGCTTTACGCCAGGCCTCTTGAACATATAACTTCCTACACTGGTGCCTTCCAAACTCAGTTTCTAATGACCACAATTTAACTTCAGAGACCACAGCTGTAGCCCCCACAAAGCTCAAATGAACCAACCTGTTAAAGTGTAAATTGATCATTGCAGATAATTAACATTGCCAGTCTTTGGCTTTAAAGGCAACATTAAAAAAAAATACTGAGTTAACCACAAGTTCAATCAATGTCATTCTCTTTTTCTGCACTACTTGCTCTGATATCAGGCAGACCAACATCCCCAAATATTCTCATAATCTTCTGCCCAGACCTCTGGCTTTTCTTGTACCACAGACAAAATTACATCTTTTTCATCACAAAACAGTCAACACAGAAACTGTTAGAGTTTAAAAGTGAACATCCTTTAAATGCAAGTTATGTGGAAACCCCAAAATCTTGCCACACCTTTTTGTTCAAACTGCCAAATAGTCTCGTATTTTAAAGTTTCCATCTCTGCTTCTGATACTCTTAAATTTCCAATTTAAGTACTTTTAACACCCATGCACCTAAGAAAAGAAACCCTCATCCAGCACATATCCAGACAATAATAATGGAACAGGACTGGGAATGCTTTCCACCATGATTACAGCAGTGCTAGTTATCATAAACCATTCCCATTACTGGGAGCAATCAAAAATGTCAGCCAAAACACATTATGTGTTTGAGTCGAAGGGAAAAAGATATAAGAAAGAAAACAGTAGTTATTTGAGAGCCTTCTGGAATGCAACTCCCTTAAAACATACACAGCTTTCAACTGTTTGAACATTCCTCCTCAGCCTCTACTCTGCCTATTAAAAGTCAAATAAGGCTTGAAACAATGAAGCACTTTCTCTTTTCTTTTTTGAAAACATGCCACCCACTTCAAAATGTACAAATTTCCAGAATCGACTTGAAATGGACATTTGTCCTGCATCCAGGCTGCCACGTGTCTGCATTTTTGTCACCTACTCAAGATAAATGTCTGAGCTAAATATTCTTGGAATTTGTTTGTTTGTTTTGTACTAACCAAGGAAAAAGCAGTTAAACTTTTATTTTTACTGTGACAACTCCCCTCACTCACTCGGAAACCATATAATATTATGACTTCACATTACTAAAAAACTTACACAATAAAGTAAATATTTTAGTAAATACCAGTTAAAATGAAATGTTCTACTGTCTTTTCCTATAGCTGTAATCAGAATTTAGAGGAAAAGAATCTCCCTGCACCCTTGCTCCCCCCAAAACAGACATAACTACCCTGAAATTCTGATTTATGTTTATGCAAAAACAAGTACACCCTGGAAAAAAAATTGTGCATTCAGCCTACACATCCAGATTAGGGACAGACCAATGTCAAAAATACTTGAAACATAAAGGGTGAGTATCAGATCCTAAGCACAACTATTTCACAATACAGATAAGCCTCAAGCAGCCCACACTACCTGTCTGTGAAGATACCAGTCTCAGGATACAAAGGCTTCTCCAGGTAAAGACAGAAACCGTTTTTAGGGCAAAACAGGAGGGCAAAGGAAGCAGGAGCAAACTGTAAACACTTTTACTGTGGCCCTCAAACTTTGGAAGGGGGTGAGGGAAAAGGCCTAACAGAAAAAAAAACCAACGCAAGTGAAAAAAAGCCCAAAAAATTTGAAACATAATGGATCATCCTGTTTATGTTTACCAAGTATGCAAGGAGAAGGTCAGCTGCAAGCTGTCAGCTACAATAAGCTCTGAAATGCACAGTCAATTACATAGTTCATAACAAAGACAAGGTTCTGACTTAATTATAAAATTAATTACTTCATAAGGAACAACTTCTGGATTCATCAAATGTGCCTTTAAAGGGCTTTCCTTCACAAAGGAATATTGAATAGCCAACTGAAAAGACACAGCATTTCAGAATTTGCTAAGAGAAGTCACCCATCTGTAATAAAAACGTTTTAAAACTACTTAAGTCAATAACTCCCTTTGCTGAGACAATACAAAGTTACATATCAATGTTAAATGACTTCATAAATGGCTATATCATAAATGGCTATAGTCTTTTTTTTATCATGCAACATATTCAATTTCATTCAAAGTTTTCTGTGAGAATAAAGAAGTTCTTCTGCCTCTTATATCTGCTTCAGCACGAAAATAGAAAATCTTTTACAGATTTTTAATCCTCTTAAGTACCACTAAAAGAGGAAGTCCTTAACAAAATAAGCTTTTAAACTAAAAACTTCAACTTAAAACTGAAAATTGTGCTCTGAAGGGTGTAACAATTACTACTCACAATAAAATACACACATGCTAAACAATACATGCCAAGAATCATTTTGGCCACCTTATCCCAAAATAAATGAGACAGCTTTCACAGGAAAGAACCCAAGGGACTAGGTCAAATCTCTCTCATAACAGATAGTAATTAGTAACTGCCTCTCAAAACACCAGGATACATCTACACTAATTGAAGTTGGAGAAGTAAAGTAGTCATAAATATTTAATATCACTGTACTTGTAAAGGTAAGGGGATGTCACAGCTTAAAATAAAAACACATCAAAACACTGAACTTCAGATTAGGCCACAGCTGAGTTTTAACTTCACAGATGTTTAACTCTAATTAGGGTCAGGGATTTGGGCTTTGGCTGGGGTTTGTTGTTGTTTTTTTTTCTACTTGACTGCAATTTTTACACTTCTATAATCATACTAGAAGAGTATATCGTAAGGATTTTGTAATATTATTAAAAATGAAACCATCAAAGATTGCCTGACTCCACTTCAGAAGTGTGAAGCACAACAACTCTTACAATTTTAGCATTCCTTGGTAGATTTGAGGGAAAGTTTGCCTGCAGTGTGTAGGAGAAAGGAAGAACAGGAAACTTACTTTTTGAAGAAACCCATTTAAAATACAATTGGTTAGATCTACAAACAATTCAGAAACATATGCTTTGTAGTATTAGTGTTATACTGCTGTTGTCAACACCTTCAATCTACGTCAATAAAAAAAAGCAGTTCCAAGAAGAACATCATGGTGCTATTTCAGGAAATCAAACTAGCTCAGGTATTGTTAATTACATTTTATAGACAGCTGAATTACTTAAACTTGGTGTTTTAACAACCGTAAGAAAGCTTACCAAACACTGCCAAGATACACTTGCCATTGCTTCTTCTTTGATACAGGTGCAAGTTATTCGCAGTTTTTGGGGGTAGGTTTTTTGTTGCGTAGTTTTAACAAAAGAAGAGATGTTCTTTTGTTCTGGCCAGTTACTGATTTTTTAAGTAAGTTATTTATGGAATTTGTAAAAAATACCGCTTTAGAAAATGGGGTAAATGAAAGCAATAAACCCAAACTGCGGAGGCTGTGAGGAGCACAGCACATGTGCGGGTGTGGCTGCGGATAAACCCCGCGGGTTCCCGACGCTCGGCTGCTCCTGCGCACCGACAGCGCTCCCAAGAACCGAGTCCCACGGGCACAGGGTGGGTGTGCGTATAAAGATAACGGCTGTGAAACTGTGAAATATTGGGGATTCGACTTCTGAGGCCGCTTCACTACCGTAATTCCCACCACCGCTCCTTGCAGCGGCGGGGAACGAGCTAAGCTCTGCGGAGGCAAACTTCCTACACAGCGCACCTCGAGGGCAGCTTACCCAGCCCAGGCGCCGCTTGTTGGGGCTTGCACCGGGCATCCCCGGCTCAGCAGGGCGGCGCTCCCCGAGCGTGGGCCGCGCCCCTCACGGCCGGGGGGCCGCTCTCCGCCGGGAGGCGGCGGCAAAGGCAAGAGGGGAGGAGGACAGGAGAGCAGAATAGGAGAGCACGGCAGGAGGAGGAGCCGCCGCGAAGGGACGAGGAGGAGGNGGGCGGGGGCGGCGCCGCGGCTGAGGCGGTGTCTCGGGGCGGGGATCGGTCACCGGCACTGCCCACTATTCAAATACATAATCATGTTTCCTTTGAAAGCGTTTTACTGCACATGCAAAACAGTAACTCGTTCTGTGAGTTTTATAGTTCCAGGACTTTTTTTGTTTGTTTTTTGTACCCGTTAAAAGCAGTTAGAGGAAGACATTGCAGAATCACAGAATCAACAAGGTTGGGAAAGACCTCAGGGATCACCAAATCCAACCTACGACTAAACACTACCGTGTTAAACAGACCG
>VZRR01002584.1:1326165-1351596 GCA_013398015.1 Oreocharis arfaki
CTCCAGCATCCCCCCCTCCCTGCACTCACGTTCTCCGGCGGCGGCAGCACCCGGGCCCTCGCGCCGCCCCACGTGACCCGCGGCCNAAACAGTAACTCGTTCTGTGAGTTTTATAGTTCCAGGACTTTTTTTGTTTGTTTTTTGTACCCGTTAAAAGCAGTTAGAGGAAGACATTGCAGAATCACAGAATCAACAAGGTTGGGAAAGACCTCAGGGATCACCAAATCCAACCTACGACTAAACACTACCGTGTTAAACAGACCGTGGCACTCAGTGCCACAGCCAGTTTTTTTGTTAAAACACATCCAGGGACGGTGACTCCACCTCCCTGGGCAGAGCGTTCCACTGTCTAATCACCCTCTCTTGTGAAGAATTTCATCCTAATGTCTAACCTAAACCTCCCCTGGCGCAGCTAAAAACTGTATTAGTTTCACTTGTGTAGAGTACTAGTCACTGGTGTCACTGCATTATTCCCCAAATTTGACACAGATATCCAGACTGTGAGCTTTGTTATTAATATTCAGTAGGGAATGCACTGAGCAAATTATAAATGCCTGAAATAATAGGTTCTCATAGAAATGCTGGCAAGCTGATGGTGCAAATATGTGACTAGAAATGAATCATACAAAACCCATAGCCAAATCCACATGCAAACGGTCTGATTTTGTTGTCATTTATGTGGCACTCAGGTTTCATAGAACATTTTGGCAACGCGTACAAGTATGTCATAGAATTTATAAGAAAATTGCATTCTGCCCTTCCAAAAACAGCACACAGCTCAGCAGACTGGCAGGCATGAAAGGGGCTGAATTCCTAGAAATAGGGTGGAGATCAAGTTAAAGGAGAAGGCTTTGCCAAAACAAGCAGCTTCAGCATAGTCCTCGCTTCCAAGAATGAACAGGAGCCAAAAGAGGCGGGCAAGGCTCAGTGTGTGCCGCCATTTAGACATGTTACCTTAAGCTCCTTACTTTTGGCACATTTAGATCTGTTACCTCAATTAATGCTAATCATAATAATTCATAGAAATCACAGGATGTGGGAGTTAAAAGTGCCTGAACTGATAGATTTTATATCGTACACCATTTTCTACAACTGGCACCATTTCCTGTAACAGCATACTCCATTTTCAGGCAATGATAACTTCAGTCCGTAATTCTTAAAGATGCCATATTTATTGGCTCAATACAGGCCCAGATCTTATTGCTGGATATGCAAGTCCTGGGGTTGTGGTTCCTTTCTGGGACCTAGAAGATTGTAGTTCCCTTCGTGGGTCAATCTGAGCAATCATATATTACTGTTCTCTCTTTTCAGATCCTTAATGATACGGCAGGGATAACAAGTCACAGGAACAATGGGAAGCTAAGGAAATGAATAATGTGTTCTAATGCTATAATTAATGGGCCACATATGTAGCTGGGTTAAAAAAAAATAAAACCACCATTGTTCTTGTACTCTTTACCCAAGTGTGGTATTTTATACCCATTAAGTTCTCAATAGTTGGGTTTTTTTCCCTTGTTCCACACAAATTTTACTAAAATCCCACCAGATCTTCTGGGTTATTTTATACTTACATAAATAGCTGGTTAGAAGAAAAAAAGAAACACCTGCCGCTCTCTTTCTTTAATCTCATGCCCCCATTCACCTCGTGGATTTCTTGTACTCTTTTGTCTGAATGTTAATTTTTCTTACCAATAAAATTGAATGAAATGAGAAACACTGTTCACATATTACCACTTTTTTTTTTACAAATTCTAAATTTTATATATGTGTGCCATACGAGCTATTACTCAGCTTTCCTCAACATGAAAAATGTTCTTGAGTAAGAATAACTGAAGGCCTGACACATAAACGGTTGGTTGAATTCATGCGAGACAATATCCCTTTCCATTTAAGAAACTATTAACAGTATAGGTTCTGTTTCCTCATTATGTCTGGCCTGATTAGAAAGAGAATTCAATACTTGGAAGGAAAATAGAGAAGAAAAAACAAACCCATCATTTTCATAACCCGTGTACTCTTGGTACAGGAGTGACGCATACGGTTAGCACTGCTTACGCCTTACTGCTAACTATATAATCCATGTAAATATTTATTATACAGCTATTAGCAGTGTAAACATACAGCTTAGTCATATGTTGACCCATAATGAAAAAGTGACATTGAGATCTTTGCTTAATAGCACAAGGTTTAAACATGTTTTAGAAGCAGTAGAGCAGATCTCAGAATACTCACTTCTTCTGAGGTTTATACGGAGGCTTTTCAACATGTAACAACTGCAAAGGAACATCCTGCTATGAATGCATGGATGCAAATTAAATCCATATCTGAAGGATATTTTTCTAATTAGTGCTGGGAATCTGATAGCAACACATTTGAAACACTGTTTATGTTAATCTTGAAGGAACTAGTTAGGACTAGCCTGGAAATGTAAGAAGTATGTCAGAGTGTAGCTATGGTAAAGGAGCTGCGGCTTTCCTAGACTGTCAGTACATGCCAGTGTTTACAAATAGCAGAAGAAGAGAGAAGCAGTAACCCAGAATTTGATACACTGAATATTATGAGTCTGTCAGAAAATTAACAAAATACAGATGATCAAAGGATCAGTTTAAACGTGTTATTAGTTTATATACAGCTGTTGTGCCACTGCTACCATTCTGGTTCTGAAAACAACATAATGCCTCGGAAACTGTGGAGAGATACAGATGGAAATAAGATCTGATAGCAAATGTTTTGTAAGAATTCAGGGCTTATTCTTTCAGAGTCTTTGATCTGGCATTAACTCTGTTTTTACTATTTAGTCCACCTCTACTAACTTCTCCTTTGCTAGCAGGTTACTTTCTCCAGTTCAGCTGCCAGCATCACTAACACAGTAACTTTATAATACAATATAGACAAATTGAGGGGAAAATAGAGATACTTTCTCTCCAACTTATAGAGATAAAAGAGAATACCTCCTGGAGATTCTTGATTTGTTCATATAGACTCCCAGAAGACATAGATGAAACAACCAGATGGAAACAAAAGCAGTGTCTTTGTCTTAATGTGGGCTGGAAGAAATGGATCAACATCAAAAAGGTTTCCCAACACTTACAGCCAAAGGCATCTGATCGGATGATCAGTCACCTCCTGTTTATCCAGATACTTCCATACTGCAGTGAGACACTTCAGTTAAGCCAAAGCATTTTGAGAAAGCTCAAAAGCCTGAGCTGTTGTGTGTAACCAGAAGAGAAGGGAGTAGACTAAAAGGAAGTGTTAAGGGAATGAATTTGGGAACTGTGCCAAGAAGATGGTACCAGGCAATCCTTCTACGCAACTGAAGGGCTTTCTAAAAAAGGTATCAAAAGCAAAGAGAATATAAGGTGACATCACTGATGAAACGAACTATAATGTAAAAAGTTATTTTGTATGCAGTAACAAAAGACTAACCTGCTGTCATCTAAACCTAATTTTAAAAGTTGTATATTTACCAACATTTGTCTTCATTTTTCTTGACCACACGAATAACAGTCAAGAAGTTGTTACTCATAATAATACTGTAGGCAGAAAATATTCTGTTGAATACAGTTCTTTTTTTTCAGTGGCAGCATAATTTACATCTCATCATTCACAGTTTATAAAAATCATGGAGTTAAAGTATATTCTGCTGCTGGCAGGGAATACTCTTCCTTAATACTCTTGCTGTGAGAATTTTGTGATTATTTCCCATTTCTATAAAGCATTCACATAATGTTTTCCGTTAGGGAAACATGGGTTTTGATCCAGTTTTTATGAAATTTGAGCTACTTTATAACAAGGATCTGTCAGTATTCTGGTGACGTTTATGTGTTCCATTGGCCTGCAGGATGCCAGGACAGTGGAAGCAATGTCCTTCCCAAGGGAGATGAAATGTCGATTTACTGTACTCCCAGGTTCCCAGCTCTCAAAGTTGGGCTAATCCAGAGGCAATACCAGAGGGCTTTATCTGGCACTCCTTGTAAGGAAGGATTTGTCAAAGATAGTACAGTAATTTCACCAGAAATTACATATAAGCCCCTTCTTGGAAGTCTTTTCTTGCTCTGTATTTTCTTCTGGACGTATGAGTAGAATTCAGGCTCTGCATGTTTTTGTTTTTTATGCTAACCTTGGTCCTACATCGTATGTGCTCACTACCCTCTTGTCCCCTGCAGAGAGGCTGAGGGGTAGAGGCAGGGGTGAGGAGGCATTAGGAAGAGGGGCTAATACCAGCAGAAGACTGCTTCAAAAAATTTACTTCATAATTTGGTATTTTTATTTCTGTTTTCATACAAAGAGGGAAGCTTGATTTCCCTTAGAAGTTCGAATCCCAGAAGTAGTGAGGAGACATAGCACGCTATAATAGTAATACTATCCATAAAATTGAAATGGGTGTTGATTATTTGTTTGGGGGTTTTGTTTGTTTGGTTTCAACTTCCTAAAGCTGTCTTTAACATATTTAGTTTTATTTAACAAAACTAAGCCTAATGAAGGCATCTGTCACAGCTCAGAGTGAATTGAAAGGCCTTAATAAGGCCTTAATAGGCCCTGACCAGCCTCATCTGGGCCCCCACAGCCACACGCGCTGCCCGTGGGCCCAGAGCCCCATTTAAAGTCAGCCCGAGGGCTTTGGTCCTTTCCTGAGCAGGCCTGGACCAGGGTTGGTCTTCAGCTGTCCCCCAGCCTTGCCCATGGGCCCTTGGTTGATAGTTCTGTCTCCAGACAGCTCCATCCAGGCGTGATGCCTGGTTTGACTTCCTGCCTCTGCCCTGCCTTGTCCTTGTGGGCTGCCTTGTGTTTTGGACTCTTGGCTGAACCAGCTGCTGCCCGTGGACCTTTTGCTCAGGTACCTTGGGGCTGGGTCCCCTTCACTCTGGAACAAGCCAGAGTAAGGAAGGGGCAAATACAGTATTCAGGGCAGTGAATCTGAAAGTGGCAATTCAAAGATGGTAAGTTCTATTGAAGCATTATTTTGACTTTTTTAATTGTTGTTTTTTTTGCAACATTCATTAGAAATTATAAGGCTGCTGTAGAAAGCACTAAAGTAAAATAAATAACGAGCAAGTTGGGTTTTTGAAGCACTTAAGCATTTTCAGTGTAGAAGATAATGTATGAGTTATAATCAAACTACATAAAACTACTGAATATCACCAAACCTGAGAGCTTATATTTTGTAGCTGAGAGTTACTCGGGCTCATCTCAGGAGAGAATTCACTCTAACCTGATAAAGCAGAATTGTGGCCCACTGCAACACAGAATCTTCTGGCAAATACAATATATTGTATTTGGTTAGCTAGTATAGATGTGAAACACAGACAAGCCTTCAGGAGCACAATGCTTTATTCAGATCTGAAATAGAAGTAGTGATCTTCAAAGCTCAATAAAAATTGAGGTGTATTTTTTTTTTAACTGCCTTTAGAGCACTGGAACCTACTGATAGCAGCTGGTGGAAATAACTGGTGTGCCTGCTGGGGATGATGCTTTTTGCTGTGTGTGTATAAGAAATAAGGCTCGGTCTTTAGCTTGGTTTCAAATAGCAGCTTTCACCCCCATTTTTGTGGTAGTGCTGCCGCGGTCATAATGATGGCCTCAGGACAAAGACAGATGTGGTGTTTGTTGTCAGACCAAGAAAAACAGGTGGAAGCCTTCCTTCAGACCTGGAGCAGCAGCAGGAGATGGCTCCATGCTGTCCTCCCGTGACTGCTGGTCATGACAGGCAGCTGGGAAACGCTCTGACACGGTGCACTCACTGAGCAAACAGCTGCAACAGGTTGCTGTCTTACTACTCCAGTTTATTTTTCACTCTGCTGAAGATGCTTGCCTGTCAGTCCTCTGCTGATAGAGCTTTCTAATCTTCTTTAAACAAAATCACCGAGGTGCTTGGGATCGGGTTGAGGCTGTCTCCAGGGGCTGGGTGGGGCTGGAGCAGGCAGGATTCACATCGTGCTCTGCTTGCGCTGAGAGCCAGCACCAGCTCCCAGCTAGAACAAGTAACACAGCCCCGGGCTGCCCTGTCCCACAAGCCATCTCCACTGCAGGAATCACACACTTCAAAGGCCACCCCTGGAAACAGAGCAGAGGTCAGGGCAGAGGGCTTGAGATTGGCAAGGTATGAGCACTGATAAGGGCATAAAGATAATTCTCAGCCATCTGCAGGAGTGTTTATGCAAACTTTCTAGGACTTGTTCGGGTTTCTGGGGATTTTCCAGCTTTCTAGGTAGAAGGGCAAGTTTTTCAACCATTAGTTAGATGAACCCTCCCGCTTCCCAGAGTCAAAGAATTCCCATGGGGATTGCCCTGGGGACCTTTTCCTCCTCTTCTAAAAACTTGAGAGAGTCTATTTGAGGCTTTTTCTTTCAGCATCTCATTCATGTGAGCTAATCACACTAATGTGTGTAACTGCTACCTGTCACATTTATTTCGATTATTCATTCTGTGTTCAAATTTTGATCCATGTCCAATGAGCTTGAGAAATATATTTTTTAATGATTTTCCTTGTTGTCTTTACTGGCTTTCCATCTGTAATATAATGGTCTCTGGCAGCTTTCTGGCTTTTGGCACTGCAGCATACCTAGATCAGTTACAACAAGATGACTTGGCGTTCTACGCAGCCGCCTGTGAGGATTTCAGCCAGGCCTTTGCTTGATTAATGAGCATTGGTCTATTCTTGAGATAAATTCATGCTGGATTTTGCCCAAGGGCTACAGAGTGGGCACTCCAGGGAATTTAGTGGAAGAAATCTGTACTTGAAATGACTTTTCTTTGAGATCTGTTTACTTAATGATTGCTTGCTTGAAGGTAATACCACTGTTAAGGAGGAAAAGCCAGTCAAAATTGTCAAGAGAAGAACATTCATTAGATTTTTTTTTTTCTCCTCCTACTTGTGTATTACAGCCAGTCCTCTCTTGAAGGAAAGATTATATGGCACACCCTATGCTGGGCCAAGTCCCTGAGGTAGGTGGGAGCTCGCAGGGTGTTCGCTTGCACTACCATGGTGCCTGTCAGCAGTGCCATTTGTGCATCAGGGACTTGGCAGTGAGCAGTAATCCTCCTCCTGCCCTGCCAGAGCTACTTTTGTTTGTGATGACTGGCATATCCCTGTTGATATCAATCACCAATCAGGTGTATGAACATGTTTTAGTTGATTTCCTAAAAATCAGTGTGTGGCTATTTTACCTGCATGCTGCTTGCCCCAGGAACTTCTGAATCAACTGACCAGTTTCAGTCTCCTCTGCCAGAAGCATGGCTTGCTTGGTGCAGCCCCACCACCTCCTGCAGCTGCCATCTGTGGTCAGCCTGCCTGATGAGGGGAGCTGCTCTGGGCCACTGATGGGAATGGCTGGGGTGAGCTCCAGTACTGGAGACGTGGCAGGATACCAATTTGTTCTAAAGGGCCTGTCCAGCACTGCTCATTTGCAGCTGTGCCCCCTCCGGAGCTGGGGCTGTGCAGCAGTGGGTTTGTGAGGACACTCATGAGCTTTACCTGCCCCCTACCACGTGCTGGTTCTTTTCTAAACAGCAGGTCAAATAGGGCTGGGTGGGAGACTTCAGGAAGACTTTGAAACCATTGGGTTGGAAATTGAAAGTAGGGAACATGAGGGTTAAACAAGCATTGTGTAGGATGTTTACCAGGCAGCTGACAGTACTATGATTAGACCTGGTATTTAGACCAGGCAATCAGGGTTAATTTTTCTGCTATTCATGGCTTCTACATTTATGAGGAGTTGGACAACTGTTTTGATGTGCCATTGGGGGATGAGTGTTGAAATACTTAGCAAAAAAAACTACCAAAAATATAAACTATGCAATATTTGAGTGCTTCTGTTGCTGTGTCAGAGAAGTGTTTCTTTGAAGGAATCATATGTGATTCTGCAAATCCCAGGTTCATTTGCAGAAGGAGAAGAAATAAATGGATATGTGCACAAAAAGTCAATGTACTGAAATGAAAAAGCAACAGAAGACAAAACACAATATGTGTGTTTTTAGAGTATCTGTCAATCTAAAGTAATAAATAAGTAAACAGAACGTTTTTAATTTGTGCAAGTAAATCTCTTTCAGGGCTGAATTAACTAAAGCATATCCCTATGAAATAACCCTCATTATATAAATCAGTGTTCTGATGGATTACTGATTTTGCAGCCAAAAACCTCACCGCCATAGGTGTGAAGTTTCCTGATCATCTAATAAATTGATAACTTTGAAGCCTAGTTGTGACAATTTAAATGTCATCACTATTAAACAAGTTGCCAAAATGCAAACAACCATCCTAAGTCATTAAAATGTAATTATAAAGGACAGCTGGGTCTACTATCAATCTGGGCTGTGGGGACTCATAATGGGGAAAAATATGAAAGTTTCACACAAACAGAATGAGATTGCTGTATGTGCCAACCCCAGCCTGCTCAGGAAGCAGGGGAAACGTGTGTTCTGTGCATGCACTGTTACTGGTGCTCATGGAAGGCTTGCATTGCTGAGATGGATGTAGGAGTCAGTGGCAGTGTGACATCCATCAAATGTCTTCACTGTCTCTATGCCAAATATGAGGAGTCCTTTTGCTTATTACCAGGGTCTGCTTTGCTAATGAGAGGCAGATAGCCTGGGTGGCAGCTATACCCTAGCAGAAATGACAGGGAAGTGGGACTAAATTTGCTCTAGTGTGGAATGGCAGTGCAGGTGGTGTAATTGCTGTTTGGAGAACCAGGTGGACTGTGAGTGATAATGAAGGTTTGCTTTTTGGCTGAGAGGAATAAAGGAAAAAGTGACTATAAGGCTTTGCAGGCATAGACCTGATATGTTTATGAAAGCTGTGTTTAGTTATACTGATAACAAAGTTATTGAACTTTATTTTTTATGTTTATTATTTGCTTGATTCTTTGATAAGGCCATGATGTGGGCAATGAGCCCAGTCCCTGCTCAAAACTTGCAACTTCTGCTATGTGTGGTATAGCTCTAAATTCCCATTGGTTTCAGCTCCATCCCAGTAGGTTCTATCTTTAATTCAGTGATGCAGCATGCAGTCGATGAGATTTACTGCTGATATGCACTGTGGAAAGGGTGGAACGAGCTAGAACTGTGATACTGCTTCATTAAAATAGTAACCCCAAAAGGAGGCCCTGCAGTCTTTTGCTGTTTTATTTATATGCATTATGGAACTACAACAGCTGCTAGCTTCCATAATTAAGCCCCATTTTCCCTAAATGTGGTGGAAAGGGTAAAATAAGGGAGAAATGCTGATCACTGGTAAAATTCTAAAATAAATCTTTTATGTTATGTATCTTGATGCATGTAATAACTCAAGTATTGGATAGCTTCTTTTTTTGAGGTTTTTACAAATCTGAACAGATTAAAAAATATGTATGAATGCTAGTGTACTATTTGAAATAGTGGAATTCTTTTTTCTTGTATATCAGCCTATAGCACATTCCTCTCAAAATTGAGTGCAAATAATTGCAAGGTGTGTTCTAACTGATTGGTGTTCCTAAAATATTTAGGTATCAAATTCATGTATCTTTTTTTACTCCTATGAAATAAATTCTTGTGGTGCCTTGGGGCATTTATTGTACTGAAAAACTTTTCAATTTATTCTCAGTGAGAAATGTCTGCTATTGCATATGGGTGTTCACAAACCATTCATTTCCTTCCTTTTGTGTACTTGGAAATGATCTAATAACTGGGTGTTCTGCTGTAATTATCTACCTTTCACTTTTGTAAATAGTAATTTTTGTTTGTTTTGTAATGAGAATCAGTTGGTATGAAGCTTAGAAAAACGTTTAAGATGATGAACTGTTTTTAATGAACAGATTGTTTTCTGATGCAAATGGAAAGCCAAGTTGAGAGAGGTTTTTCTTTTTCTATGCAGAAGGATGCAGCCTCTCAACAGGCTTTGTCCTTATTTTTTGGCAGAATTGGACTGCTCTGCTCAAAAGCATAAACAAGCCTCAGCCTATCAACAACAGAAATAGGACACCAACCTGCCAAATACAGGGAAATGAATAAATGGAAGAACAATAAAAGTCAGTAAAGTAGGAAATCTCATGTGGTGTGAATGATTTCCTTTATAGCATAAGCAAGTTTTTTCTGCTGTTTGTTTCACACAGCTACACTAAGGATGAATTAATTTTTGTTACCAATGCTGTTATGAAAAGCATGCAGATTTGAGAGATCACACTGGCTAATGGACAGAATGGTTATTTTGGAAGGAAAAATAGGCTTTCCTACGATTTTCATTCACTATCTCCCAATGTGAGATGACAATTTACTGCAGGTTTAGGAAATTAAATGTTGGTTTTCCAGGTGTACTGAAGAGGTTTGGAAATTAACTTAGGGAAGGTGAATATACAGGGTATTTCTCAGTGCACAGTGAGAATCAGCAAGATGACATTGTAAAATATCCTTCGTAATAGGCAGTTAGAAAGTCTGCAGGGGATGAGGTCAAAGAAGGGTTAGCAGCTGACATCAAATCAGAAGCCAGATGTGCTGACCCTTAATCATAGGCTTTTGCAGGCTTTCTTTGTACTGCAATTCAGCATAACATTATTGAATTCACCTTTAGATTAAGCTGGTCTGCTTTGACATATACAAGCCCATATGCAAGTTAATGGCTGTGTCATCCACTTCATTATGCAAGCTTTGATAACAGAGCAGCGAGGTGACCTCTGTAAGGAGCGCCACTTTTCAAGGTCCTTAACCATTTGCATTTTCAGTGAACAGAAAGTGGCACTCCCCATTTAGGTCATGTTGGATCATTAGTTTTGTGTATACAAATTAAAACTGGGAATAGTAACCTGCCACATTTTTTTTTCTTCTTGCAAAATTACTTAAAACTATTTAGTTCAGCACTGTTATGAAAGTTACCTGCTTCTGTACCAGTGCAAAATTTTTGGCTTTGCAGAGGATGCCTTCTGAAGAGACAGTAGTTCCACCATGGGCGTAGGTGTTAGTGGACTAAAGCTAAACATGGTCAGAAATTTTTGAAGAACTAAAATGTCAAAAAAAACCCAACCCCCAAAAACCATTAAGGTCTGGGAAGGACAAGATTAAAAATGTGTATGCAAACCCTAAACTGTTCCATGTTGCTTTTATATGATTCTGCAGTCTTAGCTGGTGAGATTATTCTGCAGGGTATTTTTGCATTAGAACTGGAGTGAAAGAGGGCTTCCCATGGCGCAGTTCCTGCTAGTTTAACAAATACTTTTGGGTTGCTAATATAAGCTTAAAATAACACTATATTGATGTAATGTTATCTTTATTCAGAGGCTGTGCTTCTGACTTGCTCACTTACACAGTGCTTACTCAACAAACCTCACAGTAATCAGTAGTATTAAGGTCAATGGCAACAGATCTGTCTCTTGCACTGTGCACTAGAGATGACATTTACTGAATATTGCACCAGTAAACTCATTGCTGAGTCCTCTGAAACTACTTACCTTTCATGCAGCTGTGGGAAAGGATTTAGCCAGGAGCTGGCCAGTGGGCTCATGCCCTTTGCAGTCCTCACTGTGCAACTCACATCCTGAATAAGGCAGGTATGCAAGAGAGAGGACACTTGTTTCTTAGATTAATATCTGACCTTCCAGTGAGGTGTCTTCAGTGGGAATTGCATGTTCCTACAGTGGATGACTTTGATGGCATCCTTAATGACCTGGAAATCCAGATGAAATGTTATCATCAGAGCTGTTAGCTGAATATCCCAGTTCTCAGATACTGAAACTGCAGAACTCAGTGGTCTGATCTCTCCTGTTCACAAGGCAAGGGGAGGAACATGTACAGGCCAGACTTTTCCCATGCTTGTTTTTAGACTCTATTTCCTGAATTTCTTAGCTCCTATTTCACTCTTACTTTTGTATTCTGTCCTTTATTCCTATTAGCTGTTGCTGTGGGAAAGCACAGTTGAATTGCTTTAACACTTACACCTGCGTTTGTGGTCCTTATTTCATCTGTATGAGGAGTTTCAAGCCAGTAGGGTTGGGTGATTTTGTCTTCTCACAGGAGTTTCACGCAGCAGTTTGCTCACTTCATTCCTGAGGAATGCAGTGTTGAGGAAGTTTGTCATCACAAATTAAAGGAAAATGGCTCTTTAATGCTGCTTCCACAGAGGCAACTTCCAGTTCCCTGGGAAGCCTCTACTTTTCGGTGAAGACTTTGCACCTCTAAACAGATATATTTCACTTGCACGACTTAAGTCTTCAAAGTAGAAACTTATTTTATATCGGCTGTGCTTTCTCTTTGAGGCTTGATGTGCAAAGGTCATGAATATAAAGTACAAGATTAGTAAACCGTGGGAAAGGCATCCATATTGTGTCACTACTCTGCTGGGCCAAGAAGCATTGTATGACTCTCTCCAGCTGGATAGAAGGGGGAGACACTGCAATCTATCAGCTGTAATCCCCATGAAAAATACACCAAAAAGTAACTGATGGTTTGTTCTCTTTCTGAAGGGACTGGTGTCAGTATCAGCCAGCAGGCTCAGCTGAGGAGGAGTGTGTGACGTATCTTTCCATGCCTTGGTTTCAGAGTTCCCTTTGCCACTAAAAGAGAGGCCGTGAGGTGAGTTCCTGCCAAACCCAGACTAGGGCTGTGGCTGGTGTGTGATGTTGTGCTCTGCTGTAGCACATACCTGCAGGACCTTAGTGCACGTGTGTTTAGGACACTAATGTCATTTTGCAAACTGGAGCCATGTTTTGCAGTAAATTTGCTACAGAACTCTAATGTACCAGAAGAAACTGGGTATTCTACAGTAGCTTAATTAATGTTAAGACATCTGAAGTTAGTTAAATATGAAACTGTTTCATAATGAGAATGAATTCCTCTGAGATACTATTTTTTATTACTTTTTCTACTGCATGGCCAGCTTTGGACTGGAGGTTAAGAACAAAAGCTGGATGCTTCTGCTGGAATTCTCCATCTAGAAATAATTACTGAGGGCAATGTTGTAACTTATCTTTCCATTCCAGACGTGACAACCCTTTCAGGTGATTAGGGGGAAGCAGACCTCTCCATTAAATTTTTTCAGGTTGTTCTGCAGACTCAGGAAGACATTTATACTCTGTTCATGTATTTAAGTTGATCTTTGTCATTCTGTGGCCTGAAACATCTGTTTTAAACGACAAAAGCAGGGATTATTAATCACTATCCTATAGGAAGGTTTTAATTCAGTAACAAACTACATAGCTGTAGAATCGTGCAATAACTGGAGCCTTGCTGATAGCACGGATAAATTGAGGTTTTCATTGTATTGAGATGTCAGTCTTGCATCTGTCATCACTGCTAAATAATTTTTAAAGGCTTAAAAAGCCCAAGAGGTGTCCTGTCCCTGGATGAAATTCCAAATCCATTCGTTCCTATCTCCTGGGTGCTATTTTTAGAAATAGCAGAAAAACCAGACAAATCATTCTAGTAACTGTATTTGTATTTATAGTTTAATCCTATGAAAGGGGGATAAGTAAGGCATTTGTAGCAATCTGTAGGAACTGGAATATGCTTAGTAGCATGTTCACATTTTCTTTTTGGTGAAAATATTAAAATTGGAAAGTTGTGTGATCCCTAAAGTTTTCTCTGAGAGGCAGAAGAACTGCAAATGGGCACAGAAGGGGTGCCCATCAGTCTCTGGATGCTGGCAATAACAACAAGGAAATGAGAGGGTGCAAACCATACCAAATAAAGCCAAATTTTTTACTTCACAGTATTTACACTAGTTTTGTACTTGTAAAATGAAACAATAAATACAGAAGTGTTCCGAACAGCTAGATAAATCTAGCTGCTGCAAACCTGGAGGTATCTTGGATGTGAAAATGAGTGAAACTACTCTAAATTTACTACTTGAAATCTGGTCCTTGAACTAAGGCCTCAAAGAAAAGAACAAAGATAAGACTCCCGCAGCTTCATATGTAAAAAGCTCTATAGAATGAGGAAAACTCAGCTTTGTGTTCTGCAACTCAGCCCTTGAGTTTTGGGCCTTTAGCTCTGGATTTCTGCAAATACAGGATGTGAAGTCAAGAGTGTGGCTCTGCCAGTCTGTGCACTGGGCTGAGCAGCACATTTCCTAATCACACTGTGGTTACATGAAGGGAAACCCTGAAAATCAAACAAATAAAAGCAATCTATTTTACCACTTTCTCTCTCCCCTTTAATAACCATCCTGATTTCCCCAGCTTTTACTTGGGCTTTACTGGTTCCTTTCAGTCTACCTAAATCCATCAATTGATAAATGTTTTCTTCCTGTCTGTATCAGAAAAAGCAGATGCAGATGTTTCCCACTGTGAGACCCTTCTCTCCATAGCTGGGCTCATGTCTTGGGTAAAAACAGCTGCTTGCTGTACTTCAAATGTGAAAACCAGCATGTCAGTCTGTATAGGGAGACCATGGAAACAGGGTGGCTCTCAGCTCTGTTTTTCTGGACTGTATGGTAAGGACAGCATTCTCTGAATCTGTTGGCTGCAAATAATCCCCAGTAATGTTTTGTAAAAAATAATCTAATGCGTGTAGTAACATAATAGGAGGGGAGGATGTATTTATGTAAATCAACTAAAACATCCTCAAGAATTAATGCATTAAAGTGGTTAGGAAAGCCAGCAGTGAATAATAGGTGTAGAGACCTTCTCCTGTTTGTCAGCAGAGACTGGGAAATGGCTGGAGCTGCTGGAGCTCTGTGCATGCCAAGTGAATACAAAATAATTGTCAGCACTAGAAAATCACTTGATAGCAGTAACTCCAGTAATATGTTGTATTTAACTCAAATGTATGACTATCATTAATAGTTGTGTGTGCTGGCATGTGAGTACATGGCAAAGTTAATTTATTTCATTAATTAATATTAGCACTACAAATGACTTATTAGCATTTTCATGGGCAACCTTTCTTGAAACAAACTTTCTTTGTTCTCTTTGAAATTGAAGAGAATTAGGTACCTACATTTCTTTAGAAGTCTGGCTTTTGGTATCCAAAATTGACAAAAAAAGCTAGTTTAAGAAAATGAAATTGGCAGATCATTTTTTTAAGTTTCAATTTAGAGAAGCAGTCTGAAAGAGGTGGAAATCCTGCTCTATTACCTGTGTCATGCTGTGTGCAGTATTGGAGCAGCAAATAGTTTTTTCTAATATTAGCATACACATGAAGGAGACCAGATGTCATGTAATTTCCAAAATTTGGCTTAATTTTTGAGAGAAGTGGCTGCAGTTGACAATGCTAACAGCTAGTCAGATTTTTTTTTTAATTGTAGCTGTAGGGTCTGTAAAGATGCAGATCTTGGGGTGAGTACAGATCCTGGCTGAGGAGCAGGAGAGCCTGAGAACTCCCATACACAAAGAGCAGAGCCCCTTTTTCCCTGTTATATAACTTCAGATGCTCTGTCAATTGGACATGGCATGGTCTATGTCTTCTAAAGGAGCTATTGCAATTTTAAAAATTCAGCTCCTGTATGAATGCTTGATTTGTAATGTTTGTTCTCAGTTAATGGCTTTTGTCTCATTCTACTCAATGAGATTTTCCTTAATTCAACTAATACAGCTTTTCTATATAAACATATGTACATAAATTAGAATTTCCTTTTCTTTCTATAGATATACTCTTTCTGCTGGAATATTTTCACTGTAAACAGGAACAGTTAACCTTGGCTCTGGAATTAACAGTAACTTGGATCTCCTCAGTTTACTAATGAAACAGAGTTTGGACTGATATTACAAAAAAAAAAGCTAAATAACTGTTTTATGGCCAGATCAACATTGTACTGGGATGGCAGACTGTTCCCTATCTCCTTATTTCTCATATTCAGAAAGGATATATTTCTCAGTTAAGTTCACAAAAATCTCAAAAGACAATTTTTGGAAGGAAGTTCCAGTATCTGTTAAATAGCAATTTTTCAAAGTACTCACTAGAAACAAATTATGTAACAGCCCTGTGACAGATTTATTTAGGGATAAACACACATACTGGTTTGGTAAACAGCTTTTAGTTGCTTACATCCAAGTTATTTGCTTTGCTCCTAAAAGACAAAATTGGACCTTTTTTTATGATAGTCCTGAAGTAATTTCTAATTCAGACCACATCAGATGGAGGAAAGAAGATGAAAACCAAACCCCATTATTTTATCACAGTCTTTTTTTGAGCCTGGCACATATTAGGCATATAATAAACCAAACTGAGTATTTCAGTAATTTAATCTATGTACAATTCTACAATAATTGGAAAAAAAAAAACCCTAACAAACCCCATAACCAAATTTTAGCTTACAGGGCAAAACTGCTGGCTTTCTGGGACCAGTGTCTTGCTCAATTATAAGCCATCTGACATATTAAAAATAGACAAATAATGTTTTAAGAAGGCAGAAAAGCTTAAGATTTCTTAAGATGTGGTGTATTCTTCCTCTTTTGTTTTTGAAATTGCTATTACCATTACTAAATCCTCCATTGAACAGAGCAGATCCCCATTGATTTCAGCCCCATTGATGCTTATGTTTATGGAAATATAACCCACATTGTTTGGCCTTCCTGATCTTCAAAACCCTAAATGCCGTTGCTTAATACACCATCAGCTATTCTGTCCCTTGGATCAGATTAGTATTTCTAATCTGAGAAATCAGTGTTTTCTAACCAGCTCTTTGGAGTGACCAAGACATTGGTATTAAATGGTATGGGGCAGGTGGCCAGTTCCGAGTGACTGCTGTCATTTGAGGTGCCCACATGCCTGAAGTGTTTGCCAGGACTGGTGGGAAGCAGCCGTAGTCCATGCAGGACCTCACTCCTTCTGCTGGTTTGCACCTTCAACTGAGTCTATAAAATATTTGCAGGAGCCAGGATCAGGCATTTTGAAGAATATTCTTGCTCATGACTTACTAATTAAATGTGACCTTATTTAAGCAATAATAGTAATGATGTTCCAGGTAAGTAGCAGTTATTAACTTCCATTAGGCTGGAAACAGTTTCTTCAGTGATGTCCCTAAAAATGACTGTTCTAATTTGGCATGTATTGTTTGAGTGGTAATTACTGTGGTAACATTCTAAATGCATAGGGTGCCTTTCGTTTTAAATAGCAAACCTGCAGTAAGTTGCAGTAGAAGTTGAGAGAAATTAAAGGATTTTGACTAGACTATTCAGAACAGGCTAGAAAAGGAAAAATTTGAATAGTGTTTAAAAAAGAAATTTAGTTTGGGTAGCTCTTTCATGCAGACAGAACTCAAAACAATTGATCGTATTGTGTCTAAGATTTGCTAAATTTGCTTTTTGTCTGACATCAGTCAAGAAAATGTTGAGTCCTGAAAAGTATGAAGAAAATTGAATAACGTGCAAATGGGTTTTAAATTCTTTTAGTGCTTTCCTTTGCATGACAAAATGTATGAACTTAATGGCATACTTACTCATAAGTGGGCATATATGAAAGTAAATATTTTTAGTATTTTATACACATCCCCCTGCCATCCACCCTGCAAATCCTCCCCAAATGCAGATAAGACCTTCTGGCAACTGAGAAGAACTAAAACATAAAGCACAGTAATTAATGTGCATAAGTGTGCTTATGCCATGTTTTTATATTTAAGATTTAAAGGGGGCTTGCTGAAAACCTGCATCTGATGACCTGCACTTGAATCAGCTGCAGGTGCGTGTAGAAATCAAGGGGAAAACAGGCTTTGGATGGTAACTCGTCCTTGAGTATTTTCCCACACTCCTTCATCCCCGATGTGAGGCCTCTTCATGGGGAAGGGTAATGGTTAAAAATGTTCAGCAGAAATCTGCAAAAAGGAAGGGATAACAGAGGAAGACTGGTAACAACCACTTCCAGTTAAAGTGATTCCAGTTAAGATGAGTCCAGTTTAGACCATCCCAGAAAAGTCCTTTGCTATGGAAGGTGTCCCAATTACCTTTCCTGGAAGATTTATTCCAATATGCGAAGGCATTTTGCATAAAAGGTGTAATGAAAACCAGTGTATAAATAGTGAAACTACTACCCAGTGCTACTTGCATCACACATGAGCATATGGATATTCTCTGGGTCTTGTCCCAGAAACTGAGATAGTATGGTTTAGGAGAGGTGTGGGATTCTAAGCAAGTCATCGAATCATTCCCTGTCCAATAGCATTTCTTAAAAAAAAATATCATTGGATTTCTTACTGCAGTAACTGAATAGGATAGTGGCAGGTGCCTAAATGTTCCTGTTTAAGTAATGCAGAATTAACATCACGGTGTAGAACCCTGTGTGTTTCTTAAATAGAATGGCCAGGCTATGGATTCAAACATGGAAAGTGTGAAGAGCTATCAAGGAACTCTTACAGGACCAAGTGAAATTAATTTTAAAAGCATAAGCATGTGTGCTGCATCATACCAAGGTCCATCTAGGTGCTCCTTGGTGACAAAGACATGTACAGGAAGAAGATCCATGAGCAGTGGCACTTCTCTGAGCACATTCCCAGCTTCTATATCTTCTGCAGTCCTGGAGCTGCCTGTGGTGTCCTTCTCTTGCATGGACAGACTTCCTGAGTACTTGTCCACTGATTTTTCAAGTCACACCATCCTGTGGCAATGATTTCACAGGTTCATTGACACTGAAGAAGTAACTTTGTTTTGAGCCTTCTAGTTTTAGGCCAGGTTTTTTATCTTCTGTATTGCAACAATCAATCCTTTTTACCTTCTCCATGCCAGTAATGATATTTCTAGCTATCTGTCACATCTCTTCTCAGACTCTCTATCCAGTCTGAAAAATCTCAGTCTGCTAGCTCAGTTTGTGCTATCTTTGATCATTTACTTTTATCTTTTTTCCAATTCTTTATTACTGTTTTCTAGACCAGAAAGTAGAATTTTTCCACAGCAGGCAAGGACAAGATGCGCAACAGGTTGCATATGTAAAAAAAATTGTTCTCTATTTTGTTTTCTCTCCTTTACATGATAATTTCTAATCTTCTACTTGTTTTTTGACTGCAGAAGTGTTGAGCTGGTGTTTTTAAAGAGCGAACTCCTGATGCGGGGTGCTGAGGGGTGGCTGAAATCGCCGCTTTAACCCGAAAGCATCCCCTGCAAGGGATGCCCTGGGGGTGCAGCTCGGCACCTCGCAGGCCGACTTCCAGCCCCCGTGCCGATGGATGGCACCGAGACACAGCCCCGCACCCAGGCCAGGATAGCTCATATGTTACCAGGAGCAAGGAGCGTGGAGGGCTCTCCGCATGAGTTCCGAAAGGTTTATTCCGAAGGGGTCAGAGGCGAAGAGGGCGAGCAGGCCTCATGTACAAGCTTATAAGGGGTAACAGAAAGGGGGCTGGCAGAGCACCAGCGACCAATTACCTGGGGGCAAGGGGCAGGGAGAAGGCAGAGGGATACAACAACCAATGGGGAGAGGGAAGGGGCGGAGTGGGGGACCAGGTACCAGACAGGTACTGCCTGATGGGAGAAGAAGTCTTTCCCTGTAACCTGAGCAGGGGGAGCTTATTTGTTCTCTGAGCTGACCCACCAGCGCAGGGGATCTCCTAGACCAGGGTTTTCTGGCATCCCAGCTTCTACCGCTGCCAGCTCATCCACCCCAACAAACTCCTACAATTCCAAGACCGTCTTCAAAAGTTGCTGTAACTAACTTGGAGCACACCACTAAATATGTAGTCAGAATTGCTTTTTCCTGCATGCATTTAAGCTCACTATTTTATTGCCCAGCATCACATAGTGCAAGGAGGCTTTTCTGCAACTCTTTGAACCTTTGGTAATTCTTTGAAAGAGCGGAGACCAAGAAAGCATGTTCCATTTACCATCAGTAGGGCATGATTAAGCTTGATCATATCGCACAAGGGAAAGCTCAAGGAGTTCTCAGTCACAGCTGGAGCCTGTGGAATGAGTCTGTGTCTTCTCAAGTTGATAAAAATCAATGGATTTTGCCCATTATCACTGGACATGAGTTGGGTCTTTAGATAAGCTCCACTGCTAAACTCTTTGAAGAAAACCAGAGTAATACTCCTTTTTCTCTAGAACCCATTGCTTACTCTCTTGCTCTGTTATCCCATTTTTCAGTCTCTCATTCCTGACAAACACAACTGAGGAATCAGTCGTGTTCAAATACCTGCAGCGCATCCTGCTTAGAAGTAACCAGCCCTGAGGCCAGCAGCAAAGGCAGCTGGTGACAGCAGTGTCCTGACAGCCCAGGGCAGGGGCTCTGACTCCAGGCCATGTGTGCTTTCCATGTGAGCCCAGAGCCCGGGTAACCCACCTCGATGGCACGCAGCCGGAGCAGGGGGCTCAGCACAGCCTGCCTCCCTTCACTCCTCTGCAGCAAAGCAAGGGAAAAGGGAGCTGATTCTTGCCTCAGAAGGATCTCCCCCATGGGATCCTGTAGGGATTAACATGTTTCCTCCTTTTCCTCTGTAGCTGTTAAATGGCACTGTGGGCAGTAGCAAGCACATTACCTTCTGCTTTATCTATCATTCAAGGTTAAACACTGACACCTCAAAGATGAAATAAAGCTGACTGAGAAAGACTGAGACTGCTGCTGTCACCAAGTAACCATGGGTGAAACCTTCTATTTGGCTTTAATTTTCATACCTCTGTGGGCTTTGCCACAGTGGTAAAAAACCCAAACTGAACCCCTGTGGACCTGTGAAACTCCCTTGCTCAGTCAGAAACTGCTTGAGACCATTGCTCTAAGCCATGCACAGACAAAACTTATTATAAATTAGATAAAATATTCTGTAACTTGCCCTTTGAAATTCATGCTCCAGGCAATTTTGTCTGTGGTGAAGGGGACAGAATTAAAGCAAAAAAAAAAAAAATCTGTGAAGCATCACTATAGTTTTTGAACGTATTACAGCATGGAAATATAAAGGTAATAGAGGCAGAGCTGAGGGTTGATCAGTGTAGTCTGGGAATTATCCAAAAGTCTTACTGAGCTTCCTGTTAGTTTAGTGATACTTCAGTTGGGATATCCATATTCCCCCAATTGAAAGGGTAGAAATGATGTTTTATCTTTTCTTTAAACACAAACACATGAAGCTATACAGGGAGGTAGTAATGCACAAAAAATATATAATCTGTATTAATTAGTATTGATCACTAGAACCTAACTTATATATTTCATATAATTTATGTGCTCTGGAAGGTGAATGGATGAAGCTAGTGAACAAGGGTCATTCTGCTTTTCTTAGAGATTTACAGTGACATAACTTCACCTTTGGGGGGAATGTTCCTTTTGATTCCCTTTGGTCCTTCTGAGAGAGAGTTTTTTAGTGGACCCTAAAATTCTAGAAGATTGCAATAACAAGTCTAACACCCTTTTAACAGAACAGTCAGGAACATAGGAAAGTGAGCAAAATGCTTGGAGATGTGTCTGAGGAGAGAAAAGTTGGGAAAAAAGCCATAAAAGCATTGATGGCAGAGGCAAAAAAACCCAAACGAACAACAGCCTATGGCAGTCACCTGAAAAGATAAATGAGCAGTGTTCTTTACCCTCACTGTATCAAAGGTGCAGGTTGAGTCTTATCTTCTACTTTCACTCATTTTTGCAGTTGGCTGAGAATCTGTATGTGAACAGGTAGAGGTGGCTTCAAGAGAAACCAGCCTTCATTGTAATTTAGAGCAGCACTACCTCTTCAGTTACTTTTGGATCCTTGCAGTTGCCTTCCTGGGATGCCATTTCACCAACAGAGCAATACCAAAACACAAGTTTTGATTATCTCCCAGCCCTTACTGATCTGCACTGCCAGGGTCAGTCAAGACACTGTGAGAACTAATTGTCTCAACCACTTTATGCCTCATGAGATTATCCTGTGCTAAATTTATCTTTCAACCACTTACTAGGGCAGATAAAAGTTAGAAACTTTGATCCTTATCTGTTCTATTATACTTCTTTCCGTTCTCTGTATCAATAATCATGTTGTCTCCAAGAGAATGGATATGGATATATATATTTATATCATCTGAGGAGTGTGATCAGAATAGGGGGATGGTCAAAGGGTACTACAGAAACTTGGTTGTATGAAATGTAGGATTTGGCTGCTAGAAAAGCAACCTCGATTTTGTTATTGTATGTTGAAGCTGAATTTCTTGTATAGAGAGACAGGGATGTAGTGTGACAGTAATAGGTACTTATACATGGAATTAAATGTCGTGGTTTGAACCCCTTTGCAATTAGTTACAAAGTCTGAATTCTCAGTCACTCATGGTCAAGGCAGGGGGAGTGTTTAAATAGAAAAAGGGCATATTCTTCTCTTTGGTGTGCTTGTGTGCACACTGATGTACCTCACAGAGAAGCACAGTACTTCAGAACTTTGGAACTCAAAGAGCAAGAAAACAATTCCAAGATGTGGTCTGGCATGATGCAAACTAACTTTAAAAAATAGTTTTCAAAATATGTTGGAAGTGTGTTATTGCCTGTAATTTCTGCTGGGCAAAGGACGTGAATCTATATATAAAGTTTGAAAACACTTCTGGGACATTTACTGAATCCCTTTGATAACCAGATAAGAACAACCAAATTTTATTTTATCTGCAAAATCAGCTATTATTGAAGAGAATGTTCCCAAGCTGAATGGAGCACATTTAAATATACTGTCTGCCCACAGGCTGTGGCTAGGACACGGTATGAACTGAATGAAACTGTCAAGGGAAGATGACTGGACATTAGGAAGAGGTTCTTCACTGTGAGGGTGGTCAGTCACTGGAACAGGCTCCCAAGGGAAGTGCTCAGGACCCCAAGTCTGTCAGAGTTCAAGGAGTATTTGGACAATGCCCTTCATCATATGGTTTAGTTTTTGATAGTCCTGTGAGGAGCAGGGATTTGGCCTTGATCATCCCTATGAGTATCTTCCAACTCAAGGAATTCTATGATTATAGGACTGTCTCCTGCTTTTACCCTCAAATCCATGCTCCCTGGCACAACACAATACCAATCAGATGGTGGTTATTCTCCATCAAGAGATCGTTCCATTTACATGTGCATATCAGTGTAACACCTGCCAAGAGCAAGAGTGGGACAGAGAAAATAAAAGTTATTTAATATCAGTAACCTTACCTGCTATGTGCAAATTGTTTAATTAAAAAAGTAGTGCATATATTTTGTGCACAAACATGAATTCCCATGTTTGGGAAGGGACAGGGAGAGGAGCTTTAGCAGCCTGCCATAGGACCTTTTAGCCATGGATATATGGGGATAGTGCCCTCTTCTCACAAAACATATCTTGTCATTAATGACTGCCACGGTAGCTGATCTTAGTATGCCTTGGGGTTGCAATTCTGTCCCACAGCTCCATGGTGTGGGCTGGGGGAGCAATTTCCTGTCCTACTTGTTGGAGCATAGAAATACACTTGGTTTATACTAATCTTTACCTTAAGGTATGTAAAACAGGTTTATTTTCGATACAAATATCTGGGTTTGTCATGATGAGCTACGGTGTGAAGTGGAGGAAAGAATGAGGTGATGATACAGGTTTTTATTGTAGCATGGATTGTCTTTTTTTCTCGCTCCTTACCAGCTAGACTCTGCTCTTGTGTTAGAAATTGTCATCTTATGTTTGGCAAACACCTTTAAACAGTTTTGTGCTTTATGGTGTTCTTATAGGATAATATGCAAGGGTGGTTTGTGCTGCTGCCTGTTGTCCTTCCTGGGTGTGTTTCAACTGTTCAAGTAACTGCTCTTCTCAAATAATTGTACGACCATGATCTGAACAGCAGCAAACTTCGTAGTGCAGATGCATTAGGAAAGCCTCTGACTTATTTATCCTGTGTTTGGACCTACACAAATCCAAACGAGAGTGTAATCTTGTATTTAATTTTTACCTGAAGAGTAGATGAGAGCACCGCTGTGGCGCTTTCACCTCTGCCCTGCTGCAGTCAGCCTGCTCGGGTAGGGCAGTGTCAGCGCAGGGCCATCAGAGCCCCGCTGCCCTCCACGGCTGTCCAGGATCACCCATCGTAACTGGCACCAGGGAAAACCAAAAGCACCCTCAAAGCACCACCCCCGCCCCCGAAGTCACAGCCCGTCCGGGCGGGCGGGCGCTGTCCCGCAGAGGGCAGCATTGAGCAGCGGATGCGGCCGCAGCGCTCCCGCACTTGTTCCCGGGGCCCCGGGCAGAGTTGCGGGCGCGGCACGTCCAGCCCCGGCACGGCCGCTCCCGCTGCACGCTCAGTTTAATTCAGCACAGAGCGGCTCGGGGAGACAAGGGACCCGCTGCGCCGCCCGGGGAGAGCGCTGCTGGGGCCCGGCCTCGCCCGCCATGGAGGCAGCGCAGTGCCGCGGCCCCCCCTCCCGCCAGGCCCCTGTTGGGGACCGACCGCGCTGGCAGCGCCGGGGCCGCGTCTGAGCTCGAGGAGCGGAACGAGCCCCGAGCGGGGCGGGCGCGGTTCCATGGCCGCAGCAGCGGCGCCCCCCGCTCTGCTCCGTTCCGTTCCGTTCCGTTCCGTTCCCCTCCCAGCGAGGCCGGCGGCCAGGGCTGCGGGTAGGCGGGAGCAGCTCCCCACCCGGCCGGGCCCGNGAATGAGGGCAGGGCGGAGGGCGGAGCGGCGGCGCTGGCCGGGAGCCCGGCGGCGGCTCCGGGGATGGTCCACGCACTGGCGCCGTCACGTGTTGTTCTCCTTGGAGTGAGCCTGAGCCGCGGCGGCGGGCGGAGGGGGCTGGATTGGCGAGCGCGGCCCCCGCCGCCTGTTTTGGTGCGGGGCGCCGGGAAACTCCGAGGAGAAGCCGACGGAGAAGGAGCCGCCGCGGCGGTGCCCGCTCCCCCGGCGGGCTGGGGCACGGGAGGGGGCCGCACCGCCGGCCGCTGAGGCGCTGCCGCCTGGAATGAAGAGGAGGAGGAAGAGAGGATGTTCCTTCGGCACTCGGGCTTGCCTCCCCTCCCGCCGCTGCCGGGCTGCGCCGCGTGTGGAAATGGCACTTTCTCTGCCTAACGAGATGGGACTGAATGGGGTCGCCAGCCTCCTCCGCATGCACGAGCTGGAGCAGCAGCCTCGGCGCTGATATTTGGGGAAGGGGGGTTGTATTGTGGGCGGCATTTTTTTAAAATTTGTTTTCTCTTTTTTGAGGGGAGGGCGAGAGAAGGGAAAGCAGCGTGTATTTTTGGGTGCAAACCCCGGACTTTGCAAAACAATCTCCGCCCCCGAGAGGATATTTAATCTGCAACAGAGATCGCTGCTCGCGGAGGCAAACTTGAGCCCGGGAAGGGGAGCAGGGAGCCGAGGAAAGAGACCCCCGCCCCGCTCCTGGCCCCGCCGGAGCCCGACCCCTGCAAGGGAAGATGCGTTTCTCATTCCCGGCGGCTGATTTTGGGACGAGACTTTCGTCTGGACTGATCGGGACTGGACTTTTTAAGGACGAGCTTACCCATCTAAGCGCGATTTGGGCATAAACAGCAACACAAACTCTGATTTGGTGCTGGAAGCTGCCTCTGCCACTGAACAGCTGCTCTCACCCTGCTTCTGTCCCTCCTCCGTCCGGTTCTCAAAAGAGGATCCTGAGCTATTTTGCCTTTTTTTTTTTTTTAACTTT